>PVIR01019421.1:0-32018 GCA_004026965.1 Petromus typicus
ACCACATAACAATACTGGGTGTGGAGACCCACACCCAGCAGCAACCAGTACCACATACCACAGTGCCGGGCGTGGTGGCTCACGCCTGTCATCCCAGCACTCGGGAGGCAGAGGCAGGAGGATTGTGATGTGAGTTTGAGGCTGAGCTCGGGGCCAGCCTGAACCACAAAGCGAGACCCTGTCTCCAAAAACCTAAAAAAAAAAAATAAATAAAAAAATAAAAAATAAAAGAACCTACAGATGCCGCCGAGGCTGTGAGTGGAAATGCGGTTGTTAATTCTGCCCCCGGAGACACCTCTGAGGTCTGATCTCATTAACGCAGGGCTTTGTAATCTCCAGTTCCATCCACCTCCTCACTCCATGAGTCATCGTGGCCCTTTTCGTGAAACTTTGGTACAGGCAGGTGTGGGTCATTTAAAGGTGTTCTGGGCAGTGTTTTAAGAAGCTTGCCTATTTCTTCATCTGATCTCTATCATGCTGTTTCAGAATCAGCGTCTCATGATGTTTCCCATGGTCTCACAGATTTCGTACCACAGACAAATAAAGAACCAGCACCGTTTTCCCAACAATAAGCTGACATCTCAAAACGAAAATGGGCTAGTGTGAGGAGCCCGCCTAGCCCTAGAGTTTCGTGACTGCTAATTATCATCTTCCTCCAACTCTCTGGAGGAGCTGGAGAAAGACGGGCTGCGTACACGGGAGCCCTGCACAGTGTCCCAGGCAGGGCAAACGTGCTGCCGGGCTGCACACCTTTAGCCTGCCCTCTTCCTGGGCACTCTCCACAGCAGAAAGCCAGCTCAACGGGGCAGCTGCACAAGGCCCAGTTCCAAAGTGCTGCAATTCCTGTACTTGCAGTCAAGAATTTAGACCAATTTATGCTCAGGCAGCATTTTCCTTTTTGGTAAAAGAAAAGAGAGACTAAGCATTGTCCCCGTAAGTCCTCCCACGCAGCACCTGCCCCCCTCCGCCTCGTGAGCTGGTGTCCCAGATCCAGCCCTCTGCAGCCATGTGGATGTCCCCCTGGGTGCCTGGAGCCAGGCAGGGATGTGTGGGATGTCGGTGGCCGACCCCTCACCAGAGAGATTGCTCACGCACACCACGTCTCTGCAGCTGCCTCCGAGCCCAACGAGCAGCTCCCGCTCTTTGTCCAAAGTGGTGCAGGGCTAGAGAACCTCTGCTGGCTGCAAATCCGGGATCTCCCTGTCGAATCCACAACACCAAATCTTATCCTGTTCAAATCGCCCAAACGTTCCCCCTCCTGAGAGGCCACTCTATTCTAAAAGTCACAACCCCTGGACGTCAGAGCCAGTTTTAGAAAAGGCACATTGTGAGGGCACATAATGCCCATATTTATTTTTTAAAGCATATTTCTACTGGTGAATTATGAATTATGAATTTTAATTTTGTGTTTTATTATATTAAACTGTGTTCTTAACAGGAAAATAAAATATCAGTAAAACAGCCTGCAAAATTTGTAATCTGTAATGAGTGCACAGAACAAGTATTAATATTTTGAACACTAACTGTTTACCTACTTGCAAGCTCTAAGAAATGAGAGCAGAAATAACGTCCTATGTGAACTACAGTGCCACAGAAATAATCTTCGCTTCACTTGTCACACGCAAGGCAGTGTGCACACCTGCAGCAGCGTGATCCTCACCCACGCCTCACTGACAACACACGCGTTTTGTTTTCAGTCTTGTTTGACAGGACAGACTTGGCGTCCTGCTGGTTTTCTCATTTTCTTAGGAGACTCCTATAATGCTTTTCCTTTCTGTCCACCAGTCTGCTCCAGAATGGTTTTGCAGAGTTCTTTGGGCAGATACGTACTATTCCCCCTCTGTTGTAATTAGTCATTTATCAATCCTGGTGTCGACCTTCTTAGAAAATATCTCTGTGAGATTTTGTGCTTGTTATTTTATTTTGGGTTATGACACTATGCCTGACATGTTTAGGATTACGTAAAACATAGCCACAGCCAACGCTTTGTGTTCCTAGCGACATCATGGTTACTGCATAACTTTGCACTAATATCTATATGTCTTTCATTTTATTGCAAAAAGTGACCATTTCTGGCTTCGTCTGTGTTGAGGATTAACCATCAATCTTTGTTTGTTTGTTTTGAGATCAGGCCTTGCTATGTAGTCCAGGCTAGACTTGAACTCACTATGTAACATAGGCTGACCTTGAACTCATGGGATCCTCCTGCCTCTGCCTCCCAAATGCTGTGATAAGAGGGATTCACCATCACTCCCAGGCTCACTACCAATCTTATCATTGCAGTCTAATGTTGGCTATAATAGTACTCCTTTATTTTTCTTTGCAGATCAAGGATTATACTTTTTCTCTATTGTGAATCTACAACATTTTTTCAGGAATGGCAGTTTTGTCCTTGTGACTAGTTCCTGCGCTGGTCAATTGGTCTTCTTTTAGCAAACCTATTATCAATGGGCAACTAGTGAACCAAACGTTCAGTGCGACATTTGGGCTACTTTTCGAAATAGAGGCAACAAGTCCCACAGTTTATGACTGCCTAACGGAAGCCCCATGGGTGAGTTTAAGGATATGTTTTTAAATTCAAGGTGTCAAATGCCAACGTCACATTCCCCAGGGCATATATTTTTTAACCATATTTGCAAGATTTTGTTGGTATATATTGCCGAAAGCTTTGACAACCATGAAATGATGCGAATTGTTTGTCAGTTGTGATGTACTCAGATAATGTATAAATTGCTTAATGATTCGAAATAAAGTTTCAACAAATGAGTGAATAGTAGCCAAAGTGTCATTTTTTTCTTTATGAGGGTCTTTTTGGCATAAAAATGTAGGCAGTTTTGAAGGGAACTAAAACTTTTGAGTATCATTATTATTCTAAAACTCTCAATGCCATACCTGTCTCTTCTCCATACACCCTTGGGAAAGACAGGCTTTCTCTAAAGTTCTGCCATGCTTGCTCATCATGACTCCACCTCATCGTGAATCCACCCCGGCCCAAAGCAGGACTGCCTCTTCAATCAAATCTACAACCACCCACCTGTGTGCATGCTTCCACCAATCCGCAACCGACCCAACTCGTATGTTTACGCCCTCTACCATTTACTATATAGATGACTGCATTTTGCATTAAAGGTGGAACAGTTCTCAAAATGCTCCCCAGAGCCTGCGTGGTGACTCTGCACATTCGTCCTACTGGTTGGAGTTCCCATCATCCCCCAAAAGAAACACCACAAGGCGTCATGATCAATCTATGTTTGAATATTACTACTGGTACATATAGAATGTTTTTTTGTATTTCATTATTAGCGTGTGTATTAGCATTTTTCACAGCATCTTGTAGCAAATAGTTTATTAAATAGTTTCCAACACCGAGTCTCAGTGTTGACCTCCCTGGTAAGAAGCTAGTAACCTTTGCTGACCTGGTTCCAAGCTGGATCATTGAGGTAGATGTGACCATTCTGTAGCATTTGGACTACTCAACACTCATGTGTTTTCTTCCTCACCTGCCTCAGGGTCTTTAGTCTGTGCTTCTCCGTCTGTCGTATTTTGCTAACTTCTTTGGCTTACACCACCCAAGTCATCCCCAGTAGATGAGTTATCTGACAACTCTGAAGTTTTAGAAGTGGATTTTCAGGCAACATTGTATCGAATTGGTTTCATTGTATAAGAAAACTAGAAACAAAACATTTAATAAATATTAAAAATGCACAAAAATGTAACGTGGCACGTAACATGAGTAAAAACGACTCCTTTACACTTTCATCCTTGTCCAAGATGTGTGGACATCTTGCTGCTCCTGGTACCAAGTGTTGAGCACAGACGCTGCTACCAGCATCTTTCCAGGCTGCTACCAAGACGTGCAGCTGGCTGGTGTAGTGCTAAAGTGCATCTTTTCATTAGAGAGTATGGATGGACATCTGCAGCCCAGGATAAGGGACATAGCCTGGGCCATGTAGCAGAACTGAATTCCTTACTGGACTCCACGGTGTCACCATCTGGGCTGCAGCAGGCAGGGGTGACATAGACCTATGCCCACCATGCAGGCCCAGAGTCAGGGTCCCCAGCCCAGGCCGAGGGCCACGGGGTGCCACCTTCTTCCCATCATCCTCTCCTTAGGACGCTCTTCCTCCTAAGACCATATTCAACTACAAACTCATTAAAAGATGCACCTCTTGGTGACCTTTGCACCCCATGACTAATAAACTTCTGAAAGTCCCACCTCTGAGAACGTCAGGGAACCCAGGGCCAGGCGTGTTGCTAATGAGTCGTGTTTCTTTGTCCCTGGGGGACACTTGCTGTTTGACGAAGGCTTAGACCTGCATGGAGGTTAGGAGGGGCCAGAGGACGCATCTAATGCCAAGGTCACCTCTGCAGGTGCCTGATGCAGTAAGTAGTGAGGCCACCTGCTGGAATATGTCGCATGTGATTCAGTGGCTATAAAAGTCCTGCTTAACTGTCTCTTTTCATTATGAATACTCTCCTCAGGCTGAAGAAATCACAGCTCATTGTTTCACCTAATTTGCATGCTCACTGATTATCTGCCTCAACACAAAACACCAAATCCAACGTTTCTCAGTAAACAATGATTTAAGTCTGGAATATGCATCAGTACAGTTCTCTGTCTCATGGCCAGACCTGAGCTGGGGTGAAAAGTTCGTTCATGGCAGCAGAGCTGGATGCCTTGGGGTGTGTGGGGGTGCCCTTATCCTCACGCTCAGAGCCAGGAGGAGGCTCTTAGACAAAGACAGAAGCCACACAGTAGAAACACGTTTGGCTGTGAGTGGCAAATTCAAAATGCCTGTTTGCCTCGATATTTTTCGTAGTAGTTTCCCTTATCAGTGCAGCTCTTTGGCCCTGAAAATTGTGGAAAATGAAGGCATGGGGGCGTCAAAGGAGTCCTAGGTCAGAGGAGACAGCACAGGAGGACACCCCGCTCGGCTCTGCACACCAGGCCCAAGTGAGTGTCGACGCACGAAGACCGTGTCCTCCACCCTTGCTGCTCCCTCTGCTGCGGACGGAAGTGAGTTCACCATCACCACGCTCACTCATACAGCATTTGGAAAGTATTTAATGGATCTTAGCTTCCTTTAAGGATATGAGTATTCAGCCTCTGGAGTTTTCATGAGATAACTTGCACGATCGTCCTTAGAGGAAGTCTATTAAATACGTACCCTCACTCCCCCACTTCTGCCACATCGCCTTCCCCTCACACCTGCTGCCAGGGCTAATCCTCCTCCTTTGTTGCCCCTTTCTCCCTAACTTCCTAGCCTACCTAAAAACAGACCTGAAATCGGGATCAGAGACCAAGGAAGGGGCCCTGCCCCCGGGATCCTCGTTCCCACAGGAACTGCTCCTGTCCATGTCCTGAGAAACTGTCCTCCTTCCCCGCAGGGACAGCGTCCGTGCTGGCTTTCCCGGTGTTCGGAAGCTCCTGTCCTCCTTGACGTGGACTCTCCTGGTAAGAGGCTGCGGTGAGGGGCCAGGTCGGGTTTTGAGCTCGTGGAAAGCAGGTTGGAAAGACCCTTTCCCTGAAGCTCCCTGACACCGCGTGGATTGTCACGTTGCCTCCTCGAATCTTTCCTCCGGGACCCATTACCGGCACAGGTTGGGTGCCAAGGCCCCCCAAGCTTCTGCCGGGTCTGTCCCCTACTTCAAAAGTATCTGGGCTACAGCAAAGGGATCTCCAGATACAATTATCAGTATGGAAGTGTCCCAAGAGAATAAGAAGGACAAAGTCTGCCAGTTGGAAGATCCTAGATGAACCCAGGAAAGGAGAAATCTTTAGAGTCTGAATGACTAGGGGCAAAAGGAACTGAAACCATGTAACTCAGTTTTATCCCTACTAAATGGGATTAAGCTGCGCCTTCCAAACTGGAGTTCGCTGAGTGAGACGGTGGTCCCAGAGAGGATTCTAAAATGTGCTATGAAGCAGTTACTGAATCCCGAACAAGACGTCAAGGGAGCACCTGCTCTGCCCTGTTTACTTTGCTCTGGGCTGGGTTTCTAGGGCTGTAGACCAAGGGGAGGGAGGAGCCGCGGGCTGCTGAGGCCCGTCCTGGCTGTTGCACGATGTCTCCAGCCTCCAGGGAGTATTTGTCTCGGTGGGAGCTCCTCAGCCCCAGAGGCAGGTCCTTCCATCTTCAGCTGCTCAAGCTGCACAGAAATTTCTCTTTTCCTCTTTGTCCAAACCAAACACACCGACACTTTTTCCTTCTTACTATTAATTAGTCCAAGTATTTACGAGCCCATTGTGTGTGAAAGCCATCACCAATCCTACCTCAGTGCCAGGCTTTCCCTCTTCTAGCCTGGCTTTGTGACAATGAGGGGTGCTGGAAACTGATTCCCCACTGGTGGCCTGCTGTGATGCTCACACCCAACACCACTGGTTTTTACTAGCAGTGGGGGAGGGGGTCACAGCTGCTATACAGTCAGATCTGCTGCTGAAGCAAGCACTTGACGTGTACAACAGAAAGGAACAAGGCTTGTTTAGGCTCAGGGTTCAGAGAATTCAGTCCATGGTTGGTGACTCCAGGCGAGAGATATCATGGCAGAAGGTGACTGTGGAGGAGAGCTGCTCACTGGGGCAAAGAGAGCAGAGTGAGAGGGAGAAACACAGAGAGAGGGTGAGAGAAAAGAGGAGAAAGGAGAAAAATGTGCCCTTCTAGGTCATGTCCCTGTCCCCTGAGCTACTTCCCTGAACAAAGCCCTTCCTCCTAAGGCCATCTTCAGCTACAAACCCATTAAAGGATGAACTCATTGGTGGCATCTGCACCCCATGACTAGTATAGTTCCTGCGTCCTACCTCTGAACACATGGCCTTCTGTGCGACATTTTTTGATCTAAAACCAATCGTGGCTTCATTTGTACCACTGGATTTCTTATTCAAGTAATGATGTTATCTGTGTCGAGTTTTCTTCTATTCAATCCAGTTTCCTATTTATTAGTTATTTATTAGGACTATGCTCCAGCAATATCTGCAATGATTTCTCCAGATACAAATGTCCAGTCATCTTTTTTGCTGGACCGTGCAAAACTCAAGGATGGATGGATCATTTTCTCCATTTGGAGAGATCTGGATCTCAGAACTATGCAACCTCCCGAAGAAGAGGAGCAAGTACGAGGTGCAGAAAGTCCTGCGGTCCAGGGTGAGCTGCTCCAATAGACACGCTTTATTGCTGTTTTTATTACCTTACTATCCTCAACCTGGTGCATTCCAAAAGAACATGAGTTATTAAAATTAAAAGGCAGATAACAAACTAGGAGCAATATTTGCAATAATTGTAGGAGGCAACGAGATAATACCCAGTTCATAAATGTCAATAAGAACTGTAGAGAGGGGGCTGGGGATTTAGCTCAATGGTTCCGGCGCCTGTCTTGCAAGCTCAAGGACGCGGGTTCATTCCCGGTAACCACATACAATACTGGGTGTGGAGACCCACACCCAGCAGCAACCAGTACCACATACCACAGTGCCGGGCGTGGTGGCTCACGCCTGTAATCCCAGCACTCGGGAGGCAGAGGCAAGAGGATTGCTGTGATGTGAGTTGGAGGCTGAGCTGAGGGCCAGCCTGAACCACAAAGCGAGACCCTGTCTCCAAAAACCTAAAAAAAAAAAAAAAAAAAATTGTACAGATCTCCAGGAGTAAAGATGCTAATGATCTTTTATAAAAAGAGAAACTGCAATGGAGAATAAACAGGGAAGGAAAGTCACACGGTGCCTACAGTCTGTACACTGAGGTTACTTCAGATTTCGGTTATTTTCTATTTTGCTCGATGCTGTCTGAAGCACCAAGAAGGAGACGCTTGCACACTGCTAGTGGACTAGCAATACTTCCCATTTTTTGGATGCTATTATAAAGCAGAACAACATTCTAAAAATATACATCACCCTAAATATTAATTTTAACTAGACTTCATAGTATTTTTTAAAATGATAAAAAAGGAAATAATCTACATGTTCAGACTTAGAGGCATGGATAAGTAAATTATGGCTGCCTCAGTTCTTGATTCCAACCTCTTCTGTGAGACTCAGGATTTCTAGATCATGTCTCCAGTGTCCTGTGACCAGGTCACGTGGTGGTAACCCGCCTCTGTGTCTGGCCTCATCTGCTCTCTGAACACTTTGCTGCAAGCATGCTTTGGATTGATCTGTCTGTCTCATGGATCTGTCTATCAGCTCAGTGCATAACATAGCATCAATATTCAAAAAATGTGTAGTAAATGAATAGGAACAGAGTCTACAGGGATGCTTCATACTCCTGAAATAATAGCAGGTCTTATAGTTTACAAATTCTTACATAACAGAAACAAGCAGAAAAGGGCAGAGTGCATTTACTCCTATAATTGCAATGATGAGAAAGCTCATATTTATTAAATGCCTTCTATGTTATCTGTAATATAGGTGTATATGGATATGTATAGTAGTATATAGACACATTTATAGGATTTACATACAGAATATAATTTACATATATAATATAATCTTTATATTGATTCTTTAGAGTTTCATCCATATTTTATTCTCAAGCAAATAACATTTTAATCTCATTTGCTGATTAACCTTTGGACAATAAGAAAATCAAGATGGCATACTAGGAGTCCATCAGGGGCTCCCATGCAGGCTACCTGCACCCCCTGAACACCTTACACCTTGCTTGAGGTGTACACACAGGCAAAAGAAAATCATTGTTCTAAAAATAGTATAGTACAAAACTCACTAGGCTGTTAACCATGGTCAATTTTGCTTGGAAGGACTAGAAGGGATTCATTTTCCTTTTTTAAAAATTCTCCATGTTGACCTTGAAATGACATTCATAATGTCATTATGGAGTGATGGAAAAAACAAACAAACAAACACCAAAACTTTGAGAAAGAAAAAGACAAAGTCAGTGACAAATAAATAGACATGTATTCATGCATTTATTCAAAATGAGAATGCAGCCGAGGGCTCTGATTTGCTGGGGTCTGAGAAGAACTTGTACATGAATTGGGGCTGGCGGGTCTTGCTGGCGGTTCCCCCATACGGAGTGGTGGCTCTTGGAGCCAAGCAGCTTACCGGAAGTCAGCACCTCTGCAATGCATCCACGCACAGCAGTCCCTGTGAAGTTGACTGATTGTGTCAACTTGATGAGAGCAACTCTACTAAACTGGTTTGGCAATCCCACAGCCAGGGAGTGAGGGACTCACCATGCTGCCCCCCGATGGGATGAGGGGAAAAGAAGAAGACAGATCTGCTTCTCATACTTGGGAAGGGCTCCAGTCCTTGGATTTACCTTGAATGTCATCTACTGGCTTCCATCGCAGACCCACCAGCCTCCTAAGGACTCACACAGGACAGTGCAGTGAGCTCCAAACCTTCGACGGGATCTTCCATCTCCATTATGCAGACAGACCTGTAGACTCTTCCACATAGACCGTGGAAGACCCCTGTAAGCCAATCTTATGATTTCTTACATATGTGTATATCTTGTGTTCTATCTGCTGCTCTAGTAAACACTGACTGATACAGTCCCCTTACCCAGATTCCAATCTGCAGATTCAACCAACCTCAGATTGTATTTTAAAAAATACACATACAGACTTTTTCTTACCATAATTCCTGAAACAGTACAGTACAATAACTATTTCCGTACCATTTTCTTGTATGAGGGATTATAAGTCTCTACAGAAGATCCAAACATGCATACATAGGAAGATATGTGTAATTTATGTGCAAACACTACATGGCTCTACTTAAGGGACTTGAGAGTCATAGGTTTTGGTGTCCAGGGGGTCCTGGACCTAATGCCCCATGGATGCCAAGGGACAAATGTATTCATTATAGTTTGATGTTTTTGTTTTTATCGGATAGGGCATATAGGGATTTATTCTTCAGTTCCCAAGGCCTTTAAGGTAAGAGAGAGGTAAAAGACGTATATTCCACAAGAGGCTTCACAGAATGGCTTGGAGGAGGGTTGGAAGATGTGGTGTGTTTTCAAATCATAAACCCAGATGTGAAGAGTGTGGAAGGCCACCAGATATTCCAGGTGCGCTGGCACAGGCCCATTGGGTGCTTCTCTGACGCTGTTAACAGGGGGAGCAGAACCGCCTTCTGAAGTCCCTCAGCTGGGGAGGGGCGACCATGACAGCTGGACAGCTGCACAGACCCCAGTGCGACCAAACACTTGTCAAACACGACAGGAGCAGTCCTGCTGGCCTTGCAGTGTGAGCTGCCATTAGTGTCCAGCTGATGCTGATGAAATGAGACACTGCGACGGGCTAATGGTTTCTGGCCCCACGCTGGGGGCCGCTGGAATGTCCATTCTCTTAGCTGAAGCTCTGGATCTCCTGATCCCATGGCCAAGGGTCAATTACACACACAACCAAGTGAGTTACAACTAATTTAAAATATTTTCCCCAAACATAGTTCGGTTTCACTGTAATGCACTGAACAGTCACAGAATCTGTTTTAAGCACTATGAATTCTCTGTGGGGCAGTGACCATAAATGCTCATTTCAGGCAAACAGAGGAAGAAGGACAGATTTCTGGTACATGTCACATGCTTCAGCCAGGCACTGGGATTCAGAAAAGTGGGATCACAGAGAATATCTGTCAGCTTTGACTTCTGAGATGCAGACAAGAATGAGGACTGCAGAAAGGGCTGCTACAAGCGGCGCTTCTCACATCCAGGTTGTTCCCGGAGAGACACTGAGGCAGGAGGAAGTGACGGAAAGAACTGGAGAAAAAAGGGAGAGTCCACCGCGGGGCAGCCAGCTTGCTGGGCTGTATCTGAGGACTCAGGTTACCATGGAAACGTCTGGCAAAAACAGGAGGGTCCCCCATGGAGCCCACTTTCTAGGCCAGATCACCTTGTGTGTTAAATATCAGCCCAAGAACATACGTCCCTGTCTAAACACAAGGAGGGAAAATGTAGCCAGATAACCTGGCTTATGCTCAGTACATCCCTGGAGCGGACCTGGAGGTCTCCCACAGCCGTGGCATGTCTTTGACATGACCATGTCTTTGACTGTACAGATTTGACTCCTGCAGGCTCCCATCTGGACAGTTCCTCTAAGGAGCAGAATGGCCGCCAGCCAAGGGAGGGGCTCAGTCCAGCAAACTGCACCTCAGACCAAACCCTCAGCCCTCTAAATGCTCAGTCGTACAACGGTAGCCGAGAGCAGCCTCGGGGCTGAGTCTGTATCTCAGTTCTCTGGGCCACTCCTGCCCTGTGGAGTGGATCTGTGTTTTCTCCCCAAGATAATCACTGACCCTGATGCTCCTCTTGGACGTCCCACTCAATCCTTTGTTCAGGACACTGGGGGCCTGGACAAGACCCCACCTGGTAACAATACTAAACCAAGGCCCTTGTCATCGACGAGAGGGTGGAGTCGTCCGGAGAGGAGGGGTTTGAGGAACCACTGATCTGTGTCACAGTTGACTGAAAAATCAGCAAATGAATAAGTGTTTCATGTTCCTAAAATGGCTATTTAGAAGCTCTTCCAACTGACTTCCACCCCCTCCCACAGTTGCACACCCTCACCGACCCTCACCACGGACCTCCCCAGTCTCTGTGAGGAGGTCCCGAGACCCCCCCTCCTCTGAACGCCTTGAAACCCGGGGCAAAGCCTGGGCGTGGCCCCATGCAGGTCTCCCACCTGGAAGGCTCCCTGCCTCGCAGGCTCTGCTTTTTCTAGCTTGTGATTCCAGTAAACAAACCCGGGACTAAATCTAAGTTACAAATTCATATATGCCTGCGATGTCCTCAGATTGGGCTTTCTTTCCTCGTAGTATTTTTAAAATGAGTACATGTTTGATATATAATAATGATACTCATCTGGGGAACTTGTACACAGACATGCTACCTCTTAATCATTTTTATTTCTTCTCTATCTGCCCAGTCTTCAAAGTCTCCAGACCCCCTTCCCACCTCCACAAAGTCCTTAAGAGTACTTTCTAAAGAAAGTTTAACATTTATTGCAACAAATTTTACATTTTCTTCCATTTCTTAAGACTGGAGTATTTGCACAACTCGGGGACTGGCTGCTGGATCCCACTTTCAGTCAACAAAGCTCTGTTAGCACATCTCAGCCATTGTTAGAAGTCAGCGTCCACCCAGGAACCCAGGTCCAGAAAACACGAGGCAAGGGCCACACTATGTACATTCACGGTCTACAACACTGGCGTGTATGCAATCACCGTGAGAGCGTTGCCAACATCAGACTGAAGAACGCAGCCATCGCTTCTCACGCAGTGAGCACGGGACAGGGGCTGCTGTGCAGTGAGAACATTTTGAAGATTACCCTCTCAGCCAACTTCAAGAACCAGTTAGCTATCATCCCTAGCTCTGGAGATCCCGTTCTCAGATCTCCAGGACTGATTCTTTGCACGTAACACAAGTCTCTGTCCCCCACACCTAGGATTCTATCCTTGTTCCGAGTCTGGCTTGTGAAGACAGCTACTGTGCTTTTTAACCTTTTGAAGCTCCAAATGTGAGAGAGACTCTCTTGAGATCAATCCCAGGAGACCACTTTTCCTTTGATTTCATTCCTTGCTTCCTTCCCTCCCCTCCATCGCCGCCCAGCAGGACCTCAGCCCTGAGCTAAGTGGATGAGGGCGCAGGGGAGTCCAGCCAGGCTCACAGCACGGAGAGGCTGGAGATGTGAGCAGGGTGTGTGAGGCCCACAGGACAGGAGGGCAGACAGAGGAGGGTGACTGTGGGCGGCTGGAAGAGAAGGGTCTTTCTGGCCCTGCTCTTGGGGGTGGCAGGGCTGAAGCCTGCCAAGTCTGTGGTGTGAAGGCCTCCTCCCCCTGAACTTCACATGCTGGAAAGTGAATCCCCACATTCACGTGCTGTGTGTTGGAGCCCAGACCCCTGGGGTACTGCTCTGCGGAGGTCAGTGGCTTTCAAAGAAGAAGAAGCATCCTAGCCAGCCCCTGTGCTTCCTTGCCATGTCAGGTGTTGTCCCTGCCCTGAGAGAACACCGCAGAAAGCCCTCTGCAGGCTGGAGTCCTGACTTACACATCTCAATCTCCAGAGCTGTGCAGACTAATCTCCACTCTGTACACATCCCAGTCTCGGGCATTGTGTTACAGCAGCCGAAAGTGGACAAGACAGCTCTGGGGTGGACACTGCAGACAGCGGCCAAGGCAGGTTTCAGGGAGTCTGTGCCTGCTGGTGCATCTGTGAATACACAGGCACGTGACACAGACACGGCACAGAAAAGGGCCCTGAGCGGTCCGCACTGGAGAGAGCCTGCAGGCCCAGTCCTCTGGGGCACTTCCCTTCGTGTGGACACAAGCGGTGTGGAAGAGACGGAGATGAGCCTGGCCGTGGGAGTGCACCCACGGGAAGCAGGAAGCGGAAGGAAGACACGGGGGGAGGGGCCCATGCCAGGACCCCCTGGACACGCGGGAGGCTCTGGGGTACGAAGAGTGTGCGCAGATTTGGGTGAGGGCAGGCTTGGCTGGCAGTACTTTGAGCCACTTCCCTCTGCTCACACAGGCGCTCACAGCTCCTCACACAGGTCAGAGTGGACTCCGCTCAGACTCCATGCTGCACACAAGCTGCCTTTCTGTCTCTGCATCGTCCATCCTTAACTCCAATTTCCCATCTTTCCGGAGCTGCCTGGTGCCAGAAATCTGAGAGGGAAAAGCAGGGCATAGATTGTGTCTTGTAAATCACTTTCCCCTATCCTTCCCATTTGTTTTTACTAAAAAAGTTCATGAAATGATGTCCTGCTGAAAAGAAAATAACCGATGCTCGGTGCCAGAGCAAAGATGAATGTCACCAGCTTGGGTCGTCTTTGGGGAATAATTTGTAACCGAGACAACCAAGTGTTTCCAATTTTTCTCTTTAGAACAACCAACCGGGTACGTGTGTGGCTTTCTGAGCACCGTGCCCTGTCTGTTCTGGGGCTGTGCGGTGCCCGGTCCTTCCACACGGGAAAGCTGAGCCTGCTGGCACCTGCCCGTGGCTCACCCACAGGATGGACACTTCCTGCCGGCCGCCTTCTGCGTTTACTTCTGCCTACATTAGAAATAGGGGCTGTGACAGGGTGAGGAGGCACAAATATTTCCTCTAAGCCAGCAGGCAGTAAACAGCACCTGTGTGGACCCACTCAGCCCATCGGGCCCACTTTCCCGGTGGGCACCCCAATTGCCAACCCATGTTTGCCCCAGGAAGCCTCTCCCCGGGCTCCCTGGAGTTTGTGTTTCTCATGCTGCCTTGCCTCCTCCCGGGGAGCAGTTTTCTCCGCACCCCGTGGGGGGAGGACCATCTCTCAGGCTTCCCGTGTGCTCTTCACTGTGGATGGTCTGACAACCATTCCGCGTCGCTGCCACTGACCACCAATGACAGGCAGTGACACGTGGTGATCCGGGCTGTCTGTCTCCTGGGCCCCAACCGAGCACCTTGGAGGTCAGAGTGGACTCTGCTTGGAGCTCACTGAAGTACAGAAACAGAACAAGCCAAAGAGGTCAGGCCTCTCGGCTTCATCCGGAAGCACCCGGATCTCCCTGTGCCACCTTCTGAATGACGTGATGCCAGGAGACTCGGCTGCTTCTGGAGAGGTCGAGGTCCAGGGTCCAGAAGAAACAGCAGTTGAGAATCTACACCATGTTGTCTTCTTAGCATGCCCTCTGCTGTCTTCTCACAGAAGATGCGCAGTGATCACTCCCTAGGCCGCAGGCCAGCGTCTTCCCTGGCTGTCTCCTGCTGTGCTCTGTGCCTGACTGGATGTCACTGAAGAGAGTTATGACTTTGGGGGTGGCAGGGGCAACAGCTCGAGCACTCATGGGCTGTGCAAGCACCGCAGTGTGCCTTTCCCCACTTTCTCATGGACATTTTCCTCAGCAATAGTTGGAGTCACCCTTTCCTAAAACAGGGAACCCCCCGACAAGAGCCTATCGAGTTCATTGTCCCACTGGCTGTGGAGCCAGGGACTAGTTGTCAGCTGATGTCTCGGTCTGGGTCCTGCAGAGGCGGGTCGGGTTGTGAGAGCTTGTGCATGGGAAGCAGAACGCTTGGGGCTGCAGAGGCGGAAAAGCTGGAACCCAGCATATGACCCTGTCCGGAGTGGACCCAGTGGACAGCCTGGCCAGTGATCTTGCCACATGGCCTTCCTGTCATCCCTCAGACAGAGAAGAATGGGTCCTAATCTGCAGCACTGGTCCCTCATTGTTGGAGGGTTTATTTTAGGGGAGCTGGATCCCAGTATTTCTGTGGGCCGAGGAGGCCCATTGTGGCATGTGTAGAAATGGTGAGATGCACTTTTCCGTGTGAAGGTGTCATGATTTTAGTCTAAATAAACTGACAGTAGGTATGCTGAAGGAAACAGGATACACCAGGAAGTTCAGGCCAGGACGCCCGGGCCCAGCAGAAGGAGGCAGTGGGGGCATGGTGGGTACTGGTGGTGGCGCAGGGTCCAGGGCTATCTTGTTCTGACACAGCCCCCGAGGATCAGACCTCCACGGTTGCCTCTGTCTGGACTGGGTATCAGATCGTGCATCGATTCTTCCCAGGCAGACAGGAAAGCTGGCCTCTGTCTGGCTCGCTTATTTCAGGAGGGAGATGGACATGGATTTCATTTTAGGAAAGGGCGACCTTTCAGCACTAATCCCACCTGCAATTTTCTCCCTATCGGTATTGCAAAACAGGCCAAAGAAATCTGCTCCGGGGTGACATATGCCATGGTCCCACAGTGCAGCCTCCTGGGCAGCTCGGCGCCTGCTGTGCCCACAGCTGGAAGAGCCCTCCGCAGGGTGGGAGAAGGAAGACAAACTTTCGGGACAGAAAGAGGACGCGAGGGCTGCTCTCCACCTCCTTCCTGTGCTCTCCGCCTCCCGCCTGTGCGCTCCAACTTCCGGCCTGAGCCACACTGGCCCCTTGCATGGACGACGCCTCGTCCTGTGTCCTAGAAACCCCTCCACACTTGGAGCAGAGGAACCTCGTGAGGGAGGAGCCGAGCACCTCACCCTTGCCGGACAGACGTTCAGAGGGAGGCCAGGGGTGGCATTAACATGGAAAGAGACGGAATCTGAATACAAGAAACTGGAGATAGTGGAATTCAGAATAGTTCACAGGACTGGGGCTCTCTTGAAGTCTAGGGAAACTGAGATGAGACGCAGGCGCAGAGCCCGGTTAGCTGGGGTGGGAGGGCGTCAGAGACCAGGAGGGTGTCGGGGACCTGGCTCAATGAGCTCATCAGTGCCCCATGGCCGGGCAGAGCCGCCCCGGGGGCTCTTCATCTCTCAGGCAATACCTTCTCTCATTGCCAGGACGAGCCCCGAGCCGCCACACCCAGAGAAGGAGCTCGAATTTCCCTAACGACCAAGGGCGGAAGGAAAGTGCTTGGTTAAGACGGTCAGTCAACCGATGAGGGTTAGATTAGGTGGCGAGCTGAGTTTAGTCCACTCTTTACCCAGCTGAATGCTCAGCACCGGGTGCTGTCAGGCAGCTGGAGAATCCGAGGCTGTAGGTCCAGGATTGGACTCAGTGACTCCACCCTGCAGCAGGCAGAAGACCCGGCGGTCAGGCCCGGCCTGTCCTGCACCTCAGACATCGTCCTTTCTTCAGGAGCGAGGCTGCGGTCTTGCTCTGCTGAGGGGGGAGTGGCCTGTGGAGCTCTGTACTGGCAGGTGAAAAACTAGGGTAAAATGAAAGTAATAAAATTGGCCTGGGCAGTCAGAGAAGCTGCGGCAGGAAGGTCACCTGAGGCCAACCTGGGGCACTGACTGAGAACCTGGGGACCCTTCTGCTTGTTAATAACTTGTCCAAAGCAGCTCAGGTTCTAGCTCAGCACGCTTTGAAAACTTCAGTGCAAACACTTTAGAAGTCCACTTTACTTGCAAACCTGTCAGTGTTCCTGGGTTTTCCATTTCTACACTAGTGTTTATTTCAGGTGGTTATCTGTGTGGTTGAATCCACTGAAATTTAAAAGAGGCTGTGTAAGCACAAATAAAAATGAGATCTAAATTTTAAAAAATGTTTCAAATATAAAACATGAAAATGTCAATAATATTTTAAAATTAATATATATCAATGGAAAGGCACTAAAATGTCAAAAAAACAGACAAAAGTATGACCACATGGCACAAACTGTGACATGCAAATTACTAGTAAATACCTGGATAAATGCTTCCCTTTCATAGAAACATTAAAAATAACAATTATGAATAATTAACCACACAGTAATAAGGTACAGTTCTATGTACCAAACTATGACTGATTCTTAAAAATTGCAAATGCCAAATAACCCACAAGAATCCTCTAAAATAAAAACTCTGACACTGCGGGGTTGGAATATCAAGTACATACCTTGTCATCAAATAGCCCCCCCCCTCCCAGCTTTGCCTCTACTTCCAGAGAGCTAACCTGGGAAAGTGCTTCAGAATGCAAAAATTTCTGTACAAGTTTGTCTTGCTCAAAACAGGTAAAGTGCAAGAAAAAAATGGAAATAACTGGATAACAAAGGGCTGGGAAGGAGGCTGAAAGGTACAGGGCTAAAGCCCTGTTTTACAGCATTTATAATGCTTGGGAGGTTTCTCCTCAATATCCATTTGGTCCCCCAGAATATATGATATCGTGGTTGGACCTTTAAGATATTAAGGGTTATTAAAGCAGCTATAATTTTTCATCATGAAAGTGGTAAGTTTTCATTTGTTATCCACAGCAGTGAAAATCAGGTGGTTTAAAGAACATTAAAGTTTTATTTTCAAGTATTTTTTTCTCAACATTTGAGGCTCCTGGGGCTTGATTGAGGAGCCAGATTGAGCCACATACTCAGAACCATTTTTAAATAGTTACAAGTGACTCATAGTGAGAAGCAGCTTGTGTTTTTTTCATTCTGACTTATGTGTAAATCCCTTTTCTGAAGAAAAATAATTTGGTCTTTATTATTCCAACACAGAGTGGGTGTCTGTCGTCAATGAAAATGTCAGTGCATTTTCCTAACGGAGGATACCTTTGGTACCGTGGAGAAATTAATTATTCATCGCTTTCAGCTGTGCGGAGCGCATCTCCCTCTGGGTCCCGCGTGAGCAGATCTCTGCATTATTAACACCCTGACTTACAGGCGCACAATGCAGACAGCAATTTCCATAAAATCGCAGTGTTCTGTCCTGTTCATTCGGAATGATTTGAAAAATGGCCGCTCGACCCGATGATTATGGTAATGTGACAAGGTCATGTGGTATTTTAGAAACAATGTTGTAAACGTCGGTGACAAGATGAAGCATGAAAGCAGGTGTCTGAGAGCCCCCAGATGGGGATGGGCCTTCCAGAGCCCACAGGTGGGTCCCGAGGTCCCTGCTGGGGCACAGTGCCGGGGGCTTCCTCTGCAGTGTGCTTCCTACGGGCCTTCTGCCACACTAAAGGTGGCCCTGGGGACTCTAACTCCAACCCTCACCCTGAGAGAAGGAAGCCACCCAGGAGACTGCACGAGAATGCTTCTGTCCTCACAAAGTCCCAGCACGGGGCTGGATGCAGTGGTGCACGCCTGGTCAGGCAGGCCTGCGCCATGAGCCGGAGGCCAGCCAGGGCCACAGTGAGACCTGTCTCAACACAAACCAACGAAAGCCCCAGGAGACAGAGTGTGATGGCGGGGAGGGTCCAGCCAGTGCAGAGGGGTTTTCTTTCTGGGAGTGGAAAGAGCTGGTGGCCGCCGCACCACTGTGACCATTCTGAAGGCTCCACAATTCTGCATCTTAAAATGCTTCATTTTGTGTGAACTGGATTTCACTTTGATGACAAGAAATCCATGGAGTGCAAGGGCAGAGCTGGCACTCGGGTAGGGAAGACAGGTGCTAGGCAGCTCTGTGCTCCAGCGGTGATGGACGCTGACAAAGTTGGCTTCAGGGCAGACAGAGGAGCAGTTGCAGGGAGGAGCAGCAGACAGGCAGGGGGCGCCGTTCCTGTTCCCTCTGGCCGACCGCTGGAAAAGGGTGTTGAAGCGCAACCATGTGGGACTCAAGGTCTACCAGGTACCCAAGATGCCCGGAACTGCGGCTGGACAACACCTTCTCTGTCCTGTCAGGCTCACAGCACCTGTGAGACGAGCAGGGCCGACAGTGAACCCAATTTGCAGACCGTGACAATGGCTGCAGGAAGGGTCTATGGGGAGTCTGGTAGAGCTGGGACCACGCAGAGGACACTGAGACCCCGACTTGTCTGCTCAGGTAGAACCTGGTGGAAGGAGAGTCAGGGGCAGGACTGGCAGCGCGTTTTCTCTGAAGAGCATTAGAGAGATGGGCCAGGTGCTGGGGACGTGTGTGGAGAGTCTCCCAGAGGCCTAGCTCTTCTCCCACAACCAGGGACGCCAACTTCCGCGGGACAGGAGGCTGTATGTGTGCATAGCTTTCTGTTAGAGGAAGATCGGAGCATAGGTCTAAGGCCATTGCTTCAGGGGCGAGTCCTCTTTGGAGATGTCTGTGTTCCCAAACACTCCCATTCAAGGTCAAGTGAATGTCACTGTGAAGCGCTGGGCCTCCTGCGCCCTGCAGACCTTGGCTGTTTGGGGCTGCAGTCTGAGCCTCACTCTTCCACCAGTCAGCCAGCACACCAGCGAACAGGCAGCTGTTATTTCTGAGACGATCATGTTGTATACACAGTGCTTCACTAGTGGTGCTTTGAACTTGGCCGAGGCCCTGTCTAAATCTAGAGCCCCATTATCTTTCCGTACCCAGTGAAAAAGCCACATTAGCAGCTTATCCAGCAGGCTCGAGGGGCACATTTCCTTTGCAGCATTTGGGGGCCGCCTGTCACATGCTGGCCACACAGGACACCCAGAGGTCCATGCAGGACTCAGCCTCATAGAGCTGCCACCTCTCAGTGAGGAGAACAGAGGTGGGGACAGGGATCCAGCGCCTGTTCCACCACACCCGGCAGGAGGAGCCCGTAGAAAGGATTTGGCCACCACAAGCCAGGGGTGAACAGCCTTCGGCAGCCGCGAAAACTCAGGAGAACAGAGGTCTCTTTCTTCTGCCTCTGCAGACGCGCTTGGGACTTGCTCCTGTGTAGTCATCCTTGGTGTCAGGGTGGTATGTGGCTGAGGATCAGATTCAGAGGCCTGGACCAGGAGGATGAGTGCTCAGAGTCACCACACAGATTCTGGGGAGGTTTTGGTGAATGCTTCCATCTTTATTCAGGATTACACAGGCTCATATAGCGCACAGGGAGTGGGCGTGGCTATGAGCGCATAAGGGCAACAGGGCTGTAGCTGATTGGTGGGGCCCAAGTTTTTTACCTCTTATGGTTAGCTCTTGGCTGAGTGAACGAGTCATGACTACAGGAGGAACGGGAGGCCCCCAAGCAGCTATAGCCAGTTTCTACACATGGGAGTGAGCGTGCTCGAACTCCTTGGGTGGCTCTTAGCTAGCTTGCTAGGAGACATACGTGCGGCATACTTGACCCAACCAGACTTGAGCCTCTCCTTCACTCCTGGAGAAACTGCTCACTGAGTCGGGCAGTTCCCAATGCCAGGCTGTGGTCTCCCTCCTGGCAAGACATTTGCCATGTGCCTGGCAGCTTGGTTCACGTGCCAGTCTTCTCACCAGAGCAGCCGACGAGACTGGATCCCTCGATAAGAGGAACCTTGCCTTGCCGTGGGCACCACGTTGCACCTTGGGGTCCCCACCCCTGAACCCCAAGCCTCTCCAAGCTGGCTTTCCCACCCTCGCCCTCCCCTTCTCTCATCCTGTCCTCTGTGTTCCTCTCTTCCTTCCTTCCAGTGGAAATGCAGGAATATCGCAGGTCGCCCAGGTGCCAAACACCCTGGTGCCTCCGAGTGGGCAGAAAGCTCAGAGTGGAAGGAAATCCCTGAGGCCCGGAGAAGGTGCGGCAGGAGGAGGCGCCCTGGCCACTCTCGGCTGCAGCTCCAGATGCCAAAGGGGCTGTTTGTCCCACCTGGCTCAGGCTGCAGTATCCAGACACTGACGAACTTGGGACTCAAATGAGCAGGCTGGGTGTGACGGGTCCACAGGGAGCGGGGTGACTCACAGGCTTCCAACACAAGCTCCTTAAAACCCATTTCCTGATGGGAAAAGTGCAGTTTTGGCCAACAGTTCTTTAATTTTTAATAATGAAGAATTACTTATATTTTGCAAAAAGAAAAACAGCTAACAGCAGAATGTTATAAACAGTGATGCCTTTTCTTTCCAAAGACTATCAATATACTAAAGTAATTAAAATATAATAAAAATATAACAAAATGAAATATAATAATATAAGTATAATCAAATGACATATTTGGTGGAAAGATTTGGTTTTCCGAAGTTGGGAATATAATCTGCAGGTTCTCAGGGGTCAGCCCTGCACTAGAAGCACCGCTGGGGCGCATCCTTAGGACAACCAGGAAATAGGTTAAGGGATGTGCTGCTTACACATGTGCCATTTCTCGTACAAGTGTCCTAAGTGACTTGTATTCAGGAGGTGCTGAAGTGAAGTGTCCACAATGGGACTCCAATACCCACTAACCAGGCTCAGGAAATGTCCTCCCAGCTCCCTCGGCTCGCTTCCTGGCACAGCCTACTCTGGGCATGTCCCTCTGCAGCGGGGAGAATGGAGTCGTGGGCACCGCGGGGAGGAAGGGGACACACACGACACGGGACACAGAAACCATCTTCACCCAGATGCTGGGTGAAGAAAGCACTTACCTCACAAGGTGCTATTTTCATCTTTGTCCTGAGGGAAAAAACAAATGTCGCAGCACGTGAGCGAAGCGCTGGTGCGTCAGGGTAGTGGAGACCCGAGCAGTCTGTCCTTCACCTTCGTCAGTGCTGCGGCAAAGAAACCGCCCCGTGTCCACTCTGCGGACGCACAGCTCTTGGCCAGCCGGTGAGGGTGTCCCTGGAGTGGCCGGAGGAGACCCGAGGCTGGTCTTCCAGAAACTCGGCTGTTCTAAGGGAAGGACACAGGTGTGCACCCACGGTGCTGAGAAGTAGGAGGGGATCCGTGCTGCTGGCGAGGCCCAGGGGCGTAGGGTGCAGGCTCGGGCCGTCTGCCCGCGCTGCTCAGCCCCATACGATGGGCTCCTGCTCACACTGGGCCTGTCTAGACAGCAGGCCGGAAGTGCTGTCGCCGCCCAGTGCCCCCCACGCCTGTTACTGCCCACTGCCACCCCCACCGCCTTTACCTCTGTGCCTCCACCTGCCCGATGGCTGCTCACACTCATCGCTCCAGGAGAGTCTGAGAGAAGCCCCCAGATGTGCTCCAATCTGCTCAGTTCTCCACAGGCCTGACCCACTGGGGCTTAGCTCACGTGCCGCGACATTTGTCGTTTCTCTCAGGACAAAGATGAAAATAGCAACTTGTGAGGTAACTGCTTTCAAGAACCAGGACCATCTCACGCACAAAGATAAATCATATTATTGCAACATAAGGAATGTTGCCAGTGTGCTGACATCAGTCGTGGAGTGCTGACCCTAGACATGGAGTTATGATTGGATGTCATTATTATCAATCACTTCTGCCCCCAAAATATGCTACAAAATGCATCAGAACAGGATATATGGCCCCAGACCCTGGTTTCAAATGTCATTTTCAAGAAAAGGAACCAGGGCTCTGTGGAAAGGAGCAGATTCTAGGGCCAGGGCAAGGAATAGACAAGATGGGCCTGGAGCATCTTATAGTACCAGAAACCAAGGATGTGCTAAAGAAACAAACAAACAAAAGTGTAAAAGAAAGTCAAGAGGCAGCGTGGCATTGATGTCAAAGGGCTCAGGGCTGACCGTCAGAGCTCCCAGCGCTCTGAAGCTGGCACAAGTTGAGCGACAAAGCAAAGCAGCAGCAGACTGTGAACCGAAATATAAAATCAATATCTGTGACCATGCGCTGATATAAATGATTGAGTAGATTAAATAGATGGGGAAGAGGACACAAATCTGTCCAAAAGTGGTCTGAAGGTCATGTGGCTATGCCACACAGGAGAGCGAGCTCGTACCCCCACTCCTTAGTGAAGGCACTTGGCAGCTTCCTCCGGGGGCCGCGGGGTGTAGGAGGGCACTGCGGTACCTGCCTGGCTGCTGCTGGTGCAGGTCGGGACCCTGGCACAGCCCCTGCTGCCTGGGAGTGGAGAGAAGGTCTTGCCATCAGACCAGACCTGGGAACCCAACTTCCTTCCTATCCCAAAGCTCCTCTTCTGTAGCTGCCAGATGTCTTTCCAATAAACTACTGTTTAATTAGCAGGTACCACTTTCTGTTGCATCTAAGAACATTACTATGTTTAGAAAGGAAATGAGCTCAGAGGTTGAACCACACCGGGAGCATAACCCATTCCCAACTAAAATCGTTCATACGTGCCCATGTCCATATGTGCATGTACATGTGCCCGGTGTGTGTTAAAGGAGGGTGAAGTAAAACTTGCAGAACAACAATGACTGGGGTTTTCCATGCATAGAAACATGAAGCTTCTGATAAATTTGAAGGGTACAAGGAATAATTACTTAAATTTGTTGGGAAAATCCTATAGTTGAGTTAAAACTCTAATATTAGACAGTAAAATCAATGAAAATATAATCTACAGATTCTTCCTAAACAGAAGAAAAAGGAAATAACATGCAAAATTTTGTTCACTTGAAAACAGGCAGGAAGGACAAAAAGGGCACACACAGCCACAATAAATATAAACGGACTGGACTCGTCAGTCAGAAATGCAGTTTACCGGGTGAGATACTTAAAACGCTACTAATGCTGCTTACAAGCGATGCACTCATAGAATCACATAAAAATCACTGAAGAGTTTGACTTAAAAATAGGGAACAGCTCACCCTACACCTTCTGACAAAATAAGATAATGATGTCAAGGTGGACAAGGCAAAATTCAAGGCTCATAGTATTAGCAGACATGAGGGGGACATCATATATCAGGAAGGGAATAGGTCCAGTCAGAACTGTCAGTCTGTTTGCACACCCTTAATGATACCACCTCCAAACCCGCAAATGCTAAAACACTGAGATTTCTACACATACATCTCAGAAACTGACATGTCAAATATTCAGGACAAAAATGATTAACTAACAAAATTAAAATTAACTATATAAAATTTCCCGTCATTTCAAAATATAGAATAGACATTCTTTAGTAAAAGGGACCACATATAAAGTCATAAAAACTGTCAATACATTTAAGAGAATCAATAAAATACCGATCATGCTATTAGTCATTATATAATTAAGCTGAAAACTAATGATCAAAATGCATTTATTAATAGCTTATGGAATAAAGAGGAATTCAGAATGAAAATTACAGAGTATCTAAAACTGAAGAGCACAAAAATGCTAAGTACTTCAAAACTTGACAGATATAGTTAAATTAGTACTTACGGTTTAAATTATAGTGTTAGCACATTTATTAAAAACAAATTTTTAAAAAATGAGTCAATTCATTTCAACTTAGAAAAGAAAAGCCATGCAAATCTAAAAAAAGTACCAAGAAAACAGCAACTATAAAAGCAGATATTAATACAGTGGGGAAAAAAAGAAACAGCAGAGAACCAAAACAAAAAAAAAAAAGCAAAAAGCAAAAATCTGTAAAATATGAGAAAAGAAGTTCAGGCATGGAAGGAAGATAAGGCCCTAAATGACGCGACAGCTGAGTTAGTGAGTGACATTAGAGACCACTACATGCCACTCTACCAGCAAATCTGAAAGTTTAGTGAAAATGAAAACTTTTTGAGAAGAGAATGGTGACACTGAAGCCTCAAGACAGTCCACAGGGTCCTAAAAATACTTTAAGTGAAACTTAGGCAAAACAGAATGTGTTGAGAGGATCTCCGTCTCCATAGAGTGAGGGTCGGCACGGAGTGGGGAGGGGCAGGTCGATTCTTCACACGCACGAAGGTTTCACTTTCTACGAACACACCTACCCACTGTGGTCACACCTGTGTGGAGCAGGAAGGAAAGCACCAGACACGTGTGGCTGGCAGAGGAGCGCTGGGTGCTGGCTCCCGGAGATGCCAGCCAGCTGGACGGGAGGGAAGGAGCACACGGTGACTCTTCCACAGCCCTGGAAGGGAAGCCTCACCCTGGAGACCTTGCAGCAAGCACAGCGCTCCCCGCAGAACTGCAGACAGCTAGTCACGCCCTGGTGTGTTGAGAGAACTTGAGCTCTGGAGGGAATTCTGTTTCTGCCCACATCACCGACACCAAGTCACACAGCTGTGGGAATTCTCATTACAGCAATAACACTGAACATGGGAAGCTGATCTGTTACCACAAGAGCCCTGCTTGAAAAGAGAGCCAATTTGGATGAGCTTATGGCTGGTTTTGCCATACTTTCAAAAGTCACCATCCTTTTTCTTTTTACTTTTTTGAGACAGGGTCTTGTTTTGTAGTTCAGGCAGGACTTAAACTCACTAGGTAGCCCAGGTGAGCCTCAAACTCACAGAAATCCTCCCACCTCAGCCTCTCGAGTGCTGAGATTACAGGACTGGGCCACCACAACAGGCCAAAAGTAACAATCCTAAATGATTATTTGATAGACTTGGAAAAAAAGAGCGATGTCCAGACACACTTGCCAAATGGACACATAAGAATAGGAGAAGGCAGAGCAGTCTTACTTGTGAACATATGTGAAATAATAGAGAACAAAAGTTTTCCAAACCAAACTCAGTGCTGTATTCTGAAAAAATAGAATCAATGCATGTTTATTCCAGTAAATCATGATATTTCAGAAGGTCAAAAGGTGTTATTGCAGTATCTCATGTTAGGGAAATAGAAAGACAACAGCTAAGGGAAATCTTCATGGATGGAGAGAGGGCAGGCTCAAAAGTCAACACCAATTTGTACCTAGGAATGCTCATAAAATAGGGAAAAAGAGACATCTTTGCAACCTAATTCCTCCTTCACCTCTTCTTCCTCTTCTTCCTGCTCCTTCTTCTTTTTTTGTGTCAGGGATTGAAATTGGGAACTTAAGCTTGCAAGGCACCATCACTGAGCTAAATTCCCTGCTTAGCACATGCTAATTTTAATAGCCTGTCTCTAGAAGTATCATATCTAGAACAGAGCAGGATATCTCCACCAAAAATGACCACTAGTCACTAGCTAAAGAGATAAGAAGAAAAAAGAAGCACGAAGTTTACAAGGGCAAGAGATTAATCACATCATCTCCACTTGGAGACCTGGTCATTGTTTGTATAATATATTCAGGAGAATGTTTGGCTAAACCATGAAAATTAATACAAGAATTTGCAAAGTTGCAGGATACAAAATTCACGTCACAAAGGCAATACTATTTCTATAGCAGTGATTATAGTGTTACAGTAGAATATGAAACAGGAGATCTCCAGACTTCTGCTTCTGAGGAAGCCAGTGGGCCCTTCCAAGGCACACACCAGAGAGACAGGCATAGTAACAGCCACTGCTGTGTGACCCGGGACCACAGATGGCACAGAATCAAGAGCCCAAAGGAACAGGCTACACCGCTCATAGCCAAATTGTCTCTGGATGGTGGCTTCACAGGGTGAGCCCAGGCCAGATATGGGAATCTGGCAGAGCTGAAGACACAGGAGGGTGGAGTCAGGGGCCACACATAGCTAGAACATGAGCATCAGAGCTCTGGTGAGGGAGAGATGTGCCCTAAAAAAAAACTGCTCAGAGGTCTCCTCAAATCTCTGGTCAAAAATTGGCATGTGTGTGTGTAGGGTAGCCCCGCAAGGGGCTAGACAGGAGCAGCTTGTGAGGAAAAAACAAAGGTGATGCTGCTGAACTCCTGGGGCATTTATTTAATAAAGACCCTGGGTGGGCTATGTCCTGAAAAATGGAAATAAGTTAGCCAGACAATCAAGGTTTCTTTGGGTTCTTCCAAAAGATATTGAAAATAAGACATTAAACGATCCCTAAAGAGGAAGAAGTCGTTGTCCTAAAAAGTGCTGCAGGGCCTAGTCCTCAGTGTGACAACTGAAGTAGATTCCAGGATCCAGGGACGGGGATATATTGTGAGGTTGGACGGGGAAGAGGAGGAGATAGCTGGTGGGGGAGGGCTCTCCCCAGATGCAGGACCGAATACCCTGACAAGGACACTGAGTGCTGTGACAATCACCTAAGAGCTTCAAGAAGCCTGAAAAGAGCCCCACCTACTCCACTTTAGATCCCCTGGGACTACAGGAGGTGACATGTCAAGGTGCCATGGCAGGTGATAGAAGAAGGTATGAATGGTCCAGGAAAACAGGTAGATAGCATGAAAGACTAGAAAACCCACCAGAGTACTGTGCCCAGAAAGATAGCCCAAAGCCCTAATTCACCAGAACTAGGAGAAGAGAGTGGTCTGAGGGCCACCAGGAGCACCATTAACTAGAGAGGAGATTCTCCTCCATAAGCAAAAGCTACTGGTAACCAATGCCACTGAGAACCTGGCTCATGGCCATGATGGGAACAACAGGATCTCAGACTGAAAGCGAGTCGGTGGCACCCAATCGTCAGAGGCCAGGCAGATTAACTGTTCATGCGGTCAAGGTGGAGGGCTACACAAGGAGTGTGACTGGAGACATACATTTGAACCTGACCTGTTGAGGAGAAAATAAGTAGACAGGCAACAAGAGAAATAGCAAATCACAAGAGTCACACTTGGTTCCCAGTTACCACAGAGCCTGTGACACTATGACAAAGGTTGGGCCAGGGACTTAGCTTAGTGGTTCTGGCACCTGCCTTGTAAGTATAAGGTCCTGGGTTTGATCCCCAGTAACCACATACAACAATGCCAGGTGTGGTGACTCATGCATACCAGCAATCAGTACCACATATCACAATGTCAGACGTGGTGGTTCATGTCTGTAATCCTAACACTTAGGAGGCAGAGGAGGGAGGATTGCTGTGAGTTCAAGGCTGAGCTCAGAACCAGCCTGAACTACAAAACAAGACCCTTTCTCAAAAAAAAGGAAAAGATATATGATGACTTCCTAGTCTTTTTCCTAAGGGACCTATCTCCAGTCATATAGATGCAGAGTCCTAGTTCACAGCGGTACTCAGGAACTTAACAGAGTCCTGGGGTCCTCTTAGAGGCCAGGCTTAATGTGAGCCCTGGCTCAGTTTAGTCCACTTTAGATCCACTGGGACACCAAAGGCACCAATGGTCACATCTTCTGGCCTGGGATGTTTGAATGGAATTTCCTTTGGTAGACAGCACAGTTCTAAGATCGAGTTCCCGGTTTACAGATCAGAACTGTTGTAGTTCAAAACGCCAAATGAAAACCTCTGAGGCTGCTCCTTGTGTCCTACTCCTAAACAGGCGTCAGCCACGCGGCTAATGGACACTAGAATCTCATTCTGGAGATATAAATGGGTGCTCCTTTCAAAGACCTTGGACTATGAGGCCAGGACTCCTACTCTGTCTCTTTTTAAACTCATGTCTGGCCCCTCCAAAAGTAGATTCATCCTGGAGAAAAGAGTAGTTGGCAACAAATCCACCTGCTCAGCAGCAGTTGCCTTCCAAGTGGCATCTTTCCTGGAGCAGATTACTCTCATCCTGGTGCTGTAGATAGTGTGCAGTTTACTGACATGTCAAGCACGTTTCCGATATTGTCAAAAAAGAGAATCAGAAATATTCCATGTTCACCTGGGATGGTCCTGCGTATACCTTTACAGGTACCATAAAAAATGCTCTGGCCTCTGTCTATATATTATCTCTTCTCTAAAAGACGTGGACCTACTGAAAGCTGCTCAACACTGTTTGTCCCGGATTACCTATCGAAGAGGCTGTATAGTATTTTACACTCACAAGCAGAAGGGAAATTACGCTAATACTGGATTTTATCATCAATGAGTAAGTAGGTTTCTGAATTTAAGCTGGGATTTTTAGACTCTAGAAAAGTTGTTTATAGATTATTTGGGTTTCTATTTCTGTCCTTTGCCTGCTCATATTTGCTGGGCATTTTAATATTTGATTGCATTATTTTGTTTTTAAACTTGTAAAAGACTTGATATTGGTTTTGTGGCTTTTGTCTAGAAGTCCCTCAAAGCCTCATGGAATCTTTTCTGGAGATGGCTAAATCTGGAATGTGCGATGCTGGGATTAAGGATGTGCACTTACCGAACAGCTACACTTGAGTGATTGGTCCTCACTGGCCTTAATCCCTGTAGTCTGAATAAGATAAAAGGAGCAGAAAGACATTATTAATTTCCTTTTGTTACATTGTGAAGGCCATGCTGTTTCTCCTTTGCAACACCTGTTTACCATTCCTTCCTTGGAACCAGCTGATTGTGGACTGAAACTTCTACAAACTATGAGCAAAATAAACCTTTTCCCCTTCAACTTCAGATGTCAGATATTTTGTTTCAGTGGGAAAAAAGTCACACAATTGGTAAAGATTAATTCTGTATCTATCAGGCCTGACACATCAGTTTCATGTCTATAATAAGGTTGTTTACATTTAAAATGATTATTCTGATTTTTTCATTTTGCTACCCAGTCCATTTTAGCCTGGTTTTCAGTCTTATTATTCATCTGGAACCACTGCCTTTGCAGTTACGAGCAACTTCTACATTACTAAATTTATTTTTTATTTTTATTTATTTGTTTTTGAGACAGGGATCGAACCTGGGTCCTTGTGCTTGCAAGACAGGCACCGGAACACCTGAGCTAAATCCCCGGCCCAATATTATCTCTTCTCTGAAAGACGTGGGCCTATTATAGAATGTTGCTTGACCTAGTTGAATCTTTGTTTAACCTAAGGTTCAATATCTTCACTGATAAATATGAAACACTACCAATGGCTCTGCAAATGTTTTGCACACATTAGCATCTGTGCCTCAGAGAAAGCGTGGCGCCCACCACCACTAATGGTCCAAAGCTTACATTCTGTTTTCTGTGTGTCCTTGACCTCACCATCCTAGAAAGATGCTGCTTGGTGGTGCAGGGGCTAAGCCCCCCAGGGCTGGAGCTGAGCTGAGCAGTCCCACAGCAGCACTAGCCCTTTGGCTTTCAAATGTGAGTATCTATAATAACAGCTATGGAAATCACGTTACTGAGTGCTTACCTTGTCCCAAATACCTTGTTAAACACTTTACAATGAAAGATGGGTGTTTGTGAAGCACGTAGCTGGTTCAGCATCGCATGAATCATTGCGTGAAGACTGAACTGTACGGCCATCCTCATCAACTTTAATACTACTTTATAGGCCACGTCTAACTAAATGGCCACTCAGCACCCCTTCCCTCTAAGCAGATGGATGAGAAGTATGGGCCAACCCACACAGCTTTTCTCCCATCAAGAGCCCAAGAAAAACCAATCTCACTCCAGCCAGACTCAGCAGGGGAGACACAAAACTCACAGAAAGTCCTACACAAAGGAGTGGACCTTTTTGTTAAGTCTTTACCAAAGCTGGAGGCCAGGCGGCAGAGCACCAGCTAGGACATAATGAATTTGGCCCTTACTGGGTCGACCTACCATTTAAAAGTCAGACATGTCACCTGGACTTTCTCTGTATGTTGCACGGGTCACCCTGACTTCCATCCAGTGGCTCTGCTCATTGCAATCACTTGCCTGGTTCCAAAAGGGCCCTGACCCTGGTGCTGAGCCCTCAGAGAAAATGCCTATGTGTGGCAAGCACATTCCACTGCAAAAGGTTCTTAGAAACCACCTGCTCAGAGTTCTCTGCATGAACCACAGAATCACAGGCATCGCTTGGTTCTCGCCTGGGGGAGGCACAGCAACAGCACAGCCCAGAAACAAGTTTACAGACAGAGTGAGGCCCACACTAAACCCACGCCAGGAGAGAAGAAGTTAGGCTCATTGCTCAAGGAAACCAAATCAGGAAAGTCCAAGATGAACTTGAGCAAGCTTTTGCAATCACAGTGGACATGAATAAAAAGATGAAAAAAATAAGATAATAGAAGCGGAGGACTAGCCAAGGAGACTCAAGAATAAAAGCTTCTCCTGACAAAGAACACCCTCGATATTAGCTGGAGGCAATAACAAAAGGTATTAAGAAAACTTCCTGGACCTGCATTAGGTAAGTTTCCCAGAGGAGGAGTCCATAGCCTACAGCAACATTAAGGAACAGAGATGGGTTTGTATTTTTTTTTTAACTTTATTTCAAAAATGACAAAAGAATGACTTGGAGCTTAGCTTCCAAGAAATCAGTGCAAGGTAAATGGGCCTAAAATAGCTCCCCTGCTATATTGCATGCCAAGAGACCGGAGAGAAAAGAAAGAGCTTCTGGACAAAGTGCGTGGGTCAGGAGCGCAGATATGATGCACACAGGAAGCATCTCATTTCTCAGCTCTCCAGGGACACGGCCCGGGGAGGTGGTTCAGTGTCAGAGCATCTGCCCAGCCTGTGTGAGCTTCTGGGTACAATCTGCCATCCTACAAAATGAAAACGAAAAGTAGATGAGCTTATGTCTCGCTTGCAGAAGGCCTGACCACCCTTTGGCCCAATGCTGGGCTGTGATTTCTGACCGGCAGCAGAAGTGTGATTCCCCTGATGCAGTGAGGTGTAGGAGACAGGAAAGGGGGCATCATCAGAACCCCTGCAGTGGACCCTCGTCTCTTGTGAGCCAGCACAAGGTTAGTCAGAGAATAAAGACAGGAAATGAGACTTAGAGAATAGGTTGGGTTTGGGGCCTGATCAGTGCTGCTGTGCACAGCACAGACAAAAGCTCTCTGAGCTCATCACTATCTAGTGGGTCCGTGGGGAGCATCAGGTGACTCAGAGGGTGGTAATAATCCTAAAGTGATGAGGACGAGATAATCGGAGGATGTTTCAGATGACACGGAGGGCAGCGGCAGTCGGATGACGAGGAGGATATTACGTTGATGAGGAGCTAAGATTAGGAAGATGAGATGAGCGAAAACATTCTTACAGCAGTCGGCGGGACAAGTTAGGCTGGTGAGGGAGTTGTCCCTCCCTTTCCCTCTCTTTTAGTCATTACAAGGAACCAGGACATCTTCAGCTGATGCGATCATCATGGCTTCACCGAGTCAATGAGGCCTCAGCAGTGATGAAAGCAAACCAGAGTTACGCTCTGTCAGCCATGGCCGGCCCCCAGACAAGACTAGGCCTCAAACAACCCTGACCATTATTTAATTATTAGATGATTATTTTCCCCC
>PVIR01019422.1:0-32105 GCA_004026965.1 Petromus typicus
GAGGTGACCAGAATCAGCAGAGTGTGGCAGAGGCAGCCATGTTAGTTGCTGTTACTTATTTACTTCACAGCAGCCAATGAACCAATTGGCCATTAATCAGCTTCTGTGTAGAGGTCATGTTTTCAAGCTGTTTAACCAGGCTCTGCTGCTCAGACATGGCATCTTGGCCAAAATACTCACTATAGGTCAAAGATACATAAATATGTTGGTGTACAGCTGACTTAGTCCAATGAGCTAGAAAAGTGTGAAATCCAGAGGCTGCAGAAGATGTAGCATTTTGGACAATAACATCCAGAGCAAAGATAGGTTTTATAAATTAGCAATGGCCCTTAGCCAAGAGAGGACCTAAAGAGTTTCCAGTTCCATTTTAAGGAGAGCCTGATTTTTTTTATTCAATGCAAATCTTTATTGGTACATTATTAATACACATCATCATTGCATTCAACATTGAGAATTTGTACCAGAATATGACATGACCTAATTCTCATTTAAAAAAAAAAAAAAAACCACTTGGCCCTCTGGGGAAAATGGTTCTGTTGAGAGGAGATTGTTGAAATGGTGGGGAAGGTTTGTAGAGAGGATGAAGAAGGGAGCGGAGGTGCAACTGCTTTGGTTTGAGTTGTTGTTTTTCTCCAGCAGCTGGGGGATGAGCTCAACAAAAAGTAGGAGGTATACAGCTTCACTACACTCTGTGATCCTGGAATTCATATCTGCTTTGGGCATGAAACCCAAAAAAGTGCAATGTAATTTTTTGTCAGGAAAAAAGCTGTCCTTTCATTTGCCAAATTTTTAACCTCCTTTTAAAATACAGTCCTCCATGAGTAAGCATCTGCGAGGACTGATCGCAGAGCCTCTACCATCTCCCCGTCCATCAGCACCAAGACTTACTGATGCATGGGTTCTTCACCTGAAATGGTTGAGAAGTTGCATATTATCTCCACACACACACCCTTCTCATTTGAACCGTATTTACTTGCCATAACTAGTATAATACACTGAGTTGTTTAAGGAGAAATGGGAAGGAAGAAGCCAATACATGTTCAGTACAGATGCAGTTTTAAAAAAATATTTTCCATCTCTACTTGGTTAAATCTAGAAATGGAGAATTCACTGATATTGAGGCCTAACTGTAATTTCAAACTTGTTTTTAAAAAGTTGAAAAAATAGTATAACCTAGAGTTCCTAAATGTTAACATTTTACTACACTTGCACTTTTATCTTCTATTTATCTATGTATGTGGTTTTGAGATATATATAATTATCTCCTAAACTGTTAGAAAGTAAGTTGATAATATAATGCTCCTTAATCTTGTGTGTGTATTTCCTAAAAACCAGGGCATTTTCTACATAATCAAAATAGAACTATCAAAATGAGGAAATGGGTATTAGCACAATATTATTTCCAAAATGATAGATTTTATTCATATTGTACTAGTTGACCTAAAAAAATGTTCTTTCTGAACAACAACAAAAAAGGTTATCTAATCCAGGATCATTGGTTGTATGTCATTGCCTTATCTCTCTAAAAACCTTTAACCTGAACTCCCCAGGCTTTTAATCTGTATGGCTGACATTTTTGATGAGTACAGGTCATGTGAGTGAGCCTCAGAAAATGTTTCTCCTTGTGTGTTTAGCTTTGAGTTACATTCACAGTCCCTCTGTGTCCTTCCTGGTACCACATCAGAAGGCACACGGTATTATTTTGCTCCATAACTATACTACTAATTTTCATCATTTGATTAAAGTCGTGCCTCTCAGCTTTCTTCACTATGAAAACACTGGTCTCCTCTTAATTAGTAAGTGTCTTTGGAGGACATCTTTTAATTATTGTCTCATCCAAGTTTCACTCACTAATTTTAGCATCTATTGATCATTCTCATCGGCAGTGGTTGTTACTTTGTCAGTTGCCAAATGTTAATCTTCATCCTCACCGTGATATTTACTAGCTGGCATATGAGGTCTAAAGAAAAACTACATTGTTTATTGATTTTAATCAGGATGAACTCAAATTCAGTGATATGATGATCTATTGCCATACACACACTCACACTCCAACCATCTCAATTCTTGAGCAGCCGAAGCCTTTTCAGCTGGTTCCCGTGTACCTCTGATACATCCCCAACATTCTTCAGGTAATTTTTACTTTGTAGCATAAGATTTTCCATGTGGATTTTGTAATTTCCCAAAACCAACCCAGCCATCATATTACAGATTAAAGAAAATAAAGATGCTGTATTTCTTTTATCTAAAGAGGACAGACCCCTGAATTCTATCACAGTCTCTCTACCTGGCAAGCTTTCCTAGATACCTACCTCATCCACCCACCTGAATTCAAGCCCCCCGAGCTCCTAACCCACTTTCATAAACCACAACAGAGCCCACCTTTCTCATGGCTCCCCTGGCCCCCAATTCCTCCTCTGCTCTCCTCTCTCCCTGGACTTGTGCCAGTCATTGTCCTAGGAACACGAAGCCCTGACAGGAGAGGACGCTATGTCAACAACTATTTCAGACATCAGAGGTTGCATTTGGCCAGTGGACTTTTCTCCCAGCCTCAGAGCACCATGGGCAAGGTGCCATGTATTGACTCCTGCAGCTCATTTTGGCACTCCTCAATGGTAGCTTGGTGTATGGGGGCCCCAGTGCCTCACAGCAGGGACCCAGCACATCAGTCCCCAAGGGCCTCCATATATCACTCTGGAGCCTTCAGCCTGCTTTATCTTCAATAAAATGAGGCAAATAATATGTCTTCTCAAACTCAAAAGGCTGCTGACAGGATTAAAGAGACCCTTACATGAAGGTGCTTTGTGGAAAGCACTAAAGATGTCAGCCTTGATTTTATTATCACTCCCTTGGAAAAACTGACAATAGTTTCTACTCTGCTCTAAGGAATGTTAGAGCCCATAAAACCTTTGGCTATCTTCTAAAAATTCCCTGGAGAGTTTGGCTAGCAATGAAGGCTACAAAATCCATTCATGCAATATATTTAACCTTTGAATAGTCAGTAATTATTTATCAAGCAAGACAAGAAAAACACTGTATTAGTTGAATTTATAATAAAATTTCATTAAAATGTTTAAAAGTATAATTTCACAGAGTCTGTTACAACATCTCCTGTATTATTATATAGTTTAGTGTAAGTACGTGTGTGAAAAGGGAATAAAGCCTGCTATAGGACACTGATTTACACACATCACAAGTCTGGCACAGGAAAGATTTTTGGAAACTGCCAATTCTTAAGCCGTAATAGTCTACAAACCTATTTTAGAAATAGTCACAGCTGTACCACAAGAATCAACTCGTTTTCTCAAACTCAACATATTTTAATTTTTATCTCTGGTTTAATATTTATCAGTGGATAATTCTTTTACCCTTTCTTTAGCTATCAGTTTTTTACAAGACACAAAAGATAAAATGAGAGCCTAAATTTGTCTTGAGAAGACCTACTATGATGAATATACAGTAGAAATGAAGTATGTGTGTTTAAAATTCTACCTAGTATATAGCTATATTCTTTATTACAGAAAGAAATATTTACATACACAGAAAACAAACTGGAAGAAAATTCACCAAAATATTCAATCAAATGTGATAACCATTACTCCCCGTCGGGGGAGGGGTCTTTTTTTTTTTTTTTTTTTTTTCCATCTTCAGTATAAACTGCTTTTACAGGCAGAGGGAAAAAAGAACAATCTGTTAAAGGGTTGAAAGGAAAATCCAGAAATATTGTAACAAAATAAAGTACAACATTTATAAAATTGCTTGCCTTTACTGCTCATGTCTGTGAGCAGCCGTAATTCCAGGAGCTTCCACAGGTCTGGACTATACCTCCAGCCTAATTTTGGTGCTCTGTGAGGCACTCAAGCACTCTTGATGTTCTCTTTTGTCCTTATTTCCTCCACCAGCTAAGGGCCCAGAACACAGGACCTGCATGTGGGGAGAAAAATCTCCTCCTGAGGCTGCTGTTTAGCTGTGAGGTGAGGCTGGGCCTTCTTGGTGCTCAAGAAGGTGACCAGGGAAGCGCTCACTCTCAAGTCCACGTTCACATCTTCCTTCTGGGTGGCTTGCTCTTCCAGCCACCAGTTGCCATGGTAAGAGTGACCGAGGGCAGGGAAATGCAGGTGCAGGCTTCTGAGGAAAGGGGAAAGGAGGCCCTCTTCCTGTCTGAGTGTGGCTCTAGGACTCTTCTCTCTGTGATAAAACTGGTGTCCAGGTTGTTCTGGCTCTGGCCAGAGCTCTGGCTCAAAACCTCTGTTTTGTAGGAGACATTTGATTTACTTTGACGTTGGTACATGTGATTTTCTATTTCCTTACAAGAGGCTGATGTCCATGGACAATAGAATCTGAGGATTTGGATACTGGTTTGGGGTGCTGTGTGTTGATCAGCCTCTCTCATTCTTTCTCTCTCTTCCCCCCACCCCTTCCAATTCACCTTCTTCTCACTGAATTTACTGGTGGCCTCCACCTAATACTCCCAGCAGTGAGTTAGTTCTATTGCTCTCAGAGCTAAGTTGAAGATCATTATTAATCTAGTTAAAATCAGAAGTTGGAAACCAAGTTGGGGATCCTTTCCTAGTAACAACTGCAATATGTTCTCCTTTTCCGGACAGTCAAAAAATAACTGAGAGTCTAATAGAACAACTAAGACTGACCGACACTTTCTAACAGACTTTGTTCTTTGAATTAACAAAATGGCGAGGTAGGAGGCTTTTCTGTGAGTCTTTCAGATGAATGAGTTCACACATGAGACTGATGCCCCTGCGGCACACAACTGCAGTTGCCCACATTCACCCAGTGCCCTGCTCGGCTTTGCCACACCTCATCTTTCTCTCTCTCCCATTTAGTTTCTCTGAATTCTACTTCATATTACTTAAGAGGAGTGATTTTCCTTTTAAATGACCATCTTCCAACAATCAAATAAAAATTACTGTACTATTTAAAACTTTGTACTTATCTCTTCAAATGCATTAAAATACCTTAAACTTATCAAGCCTAGGTAATGATATTTGCATGCCTCTAATTGGTTTGTTTGTTACTTTAAGAACATAGGACGTCCTCTTCTTGTGTTGTACAAGAAAGGAGTATTCCTGTCACACATAAGAAGACAATGTTTTTGTGGATCTTAGCTCTCCTGATCCTCTGCGCCTTTCTGTGGAATTATAAAGGACGAATGAAGATTGCAGACATCAATGATAAATACATTTTCATCACCGGATGTGACACAGGCTTTGGAAACTTGGCAGCTAGGACTTTTGATAAAAAAGGATTTCAAGTCATTGCTGCCTGTCTGACTGAATCAGGATCAACAGCATTGAAAGCAAAAACCTCCCAGAGACTTCGCACAGTGCTCCTCGATGTGACTGACCCTGAGAACGTGATGAGGACTGCCCAGTGGGTGAAGAACCAAGTTGGGGAAAAAGGTGAGCCATGTAGGGATAGGAAGGATGGGGGGATAGGGAAGTCACCAGAGCAAAAGAAAATGTGTTCGGATTTTAAATGGCCTTTCAAAAAAAATCTCTTAAATACCATCTGTGCACTTTTCCACTCTTAGAAGAGCCCCTGAGTACCTCCAAGTGTCAGAGGCCCTGTGTATGTAGAGACTTTGCCCAAGTTATGCTCAGTCTTAGGTACCATTAAGTGAATTTAGAACAGGGACAAAGATGCTGACTTACCTCGGTGTTTTCCCGAGAAACACTACTTCCACTGCATACATGACACGGGGAGTAGGAGTTTAAATCTACTGGAAAATATGGAAACAACCCCCAGGTAGCTGTCTGTATGCTTGGGGTCCACCTTCACTATAAAATGGCTCCAGAGTACACACATTGTCAGTGGAAAATAGGAAAGGCCCTGAGGATGTGAGTAGCAGAACCCCAGTTGCAGTGGCCACAGTCTGTGGTGGATCTAACAAAGATGGCTGCCATCTGAACCAAAAGGTTTCACTGGCTTCAAAGGAAGCTTGAAATACACTCATAGACTAAGATACTGGAGTATGAATCATGCGGTTTTTTTCCTCAGTTACATATTTGTCATATATCTGAGGCTTGGAAGCACAAATACAATAATTTGGTAAGGCTCCAGACAGTTAATGTTTGGATTCTAAACATTTCTAACAATATTAAATGTTTCCTCTCCAAAAATAAAAAAATAAAAAGCCAAGTAAATGATTATATTTTTTTAACCAAAAAATAAACATGAGTAGATTGATATTACTCTTTGGCTTTGCCATTTAGCAAGCTAAGAGTAATAGACTAATTTACATCTGAGGGGAAAAAAAGCAGAAAGTTCTACTCAGAAAATATCACCGTTTGATATTTAAAACTTGAACTAGATGAGTTGAACTAGATTGAGTTCAAGTAACAGAATTTCAACATTTCTATCTAGTCTCCTCCTCTCTCTGCTATCAGTTTGGAAATTGCAAAGTATTTCAAAACAGGAATTTAAGTACAAGAAGGAAATGGCACCATTGTGGAAAGCATTAGGTGGACCCATACAATGCCACCTTCTACCACACCTCTCCTTCCTCTCTGTTCTAGGTCTCTGGGGACTGATCAATAACGCAGGGGTCCTGGGTGTGCTGGCTCCCACAGACTGGCTGACAGTGGAGGACTACAGGGAACCTATTGAAGTGAACCTCTTTGGACTCATCAATGTGACATTAAATATGCTTCCCTTGGTCAAAAAAGCTCGAGGCAGGGTTATCAATGTTTCCAGCATCGGAGGTCGGCTTGCAATTGGTGGAGGGGGCTATGCTCCATCCAAATATGCAGTGGAAGGATTCAATGACAGCTTAAGGTAAAGCAAATTAATTCACTTGGCAGAAAACAGTTGCTAACCTTTATTGAATGCTTCATATGTATCAGGCAGTCCAGCTAGTTTCTTAAATTATTACTACCTTATAGATGGTACCTGTGAAACAGAGATTCAGAAACTCATCTAGTTCACCCAGCTAATAAGAGGTAGATCTGAGATTTGAATCCAAGTCTCTCTCTCTTCACTTTGCATTCATTTATGATGCTATCACATAGCCTAAAGCAGGATATGTCTCTCCACTGTCACTAGCAACAGCAGACACAACGTTACCATCTTACTTAAACCTCCACAAGAAAAGTAACATTTCTCAGTTAGCTGCTGCGTGAACTCTGTCTGGTCTGCAGCTGCATCCAGTGACAGAGGAAAGGAGGGGTGTGCTTGATCTGCCTTACCTGGAATCAGAGCTTATTGCTATAAACTCAGAGTCCTACATTGGAAGTAGTTCTTGCAGTCAAAGTTCTTGCAGGAAACAGTGGGACATTAAAATTGGGTAAAGACAGTAAAGTTTACTTAAAAGACTATTTATAAATATGTGAGAAGGGTACTGGGGATTTAGCCCAGTGGTTCCAGCACCTGCCTCACAAGCACAAGGTCCTGAGTTCAATCTTCAGTACCCCCCAAAAATATATATATTTATATTTATATTTTTATATATGTGTGTGAGAGAGAAATAGATGTATAGAGAAATCTCCTAGCATAGGTGTAGTATCCAGCAGGACCATTTCCTTTCTTGGGACTGAAGGAATAAGGAGACAGAGGAGTTTCAAAACCTGGAGATGCGGTGGCTACTAGCTTCCAGTGAGGGTTGAAATAAACAGTGTGGGCATCACAAGAGGAGGAACTAGCCTCCACCTTCTCCTCTTGCCTCTGATCTCCTGCTGGCACTTGTAGGCTACTGTGCCACCGGAAGCCAGAGTATGGGTAATAGGTCTTTCTCCAGGATGGGAGAGGGAGTGGAGAAGCAAATGGAAGGTATTCAACCAAGTGGTACTGTGATAGGCGGCACATCCAGTTGCTTACTCAATCAGCATCAGCTGGAACTGTATGTTGGAGTTTATGATGTATACCTAGATCTAAGAATAGCTTACTGATAAAGGGCTAGATTATTCCACTGAGACTGGTAAAGATAAACCAACTCCCTCTTGCCATGCGATGAGGTTGCCAAGTTAACTGGCCTAGGAAATAAATACAATAATGGTACAAAAACACTTCCAAAATAGGAATGTAAATTGGAGAATCTTGTTAAATGAGAATACTGTCAAAATCAAATTTGCTGGTAATGGATCTGGGATCGGACCTAAGCGTCTGCTTGTCCAATAAGTTGCTAAGGAGATCGTGTGAGGCAAGTCACACCGCCAATGGGGCGAGGCTCACAGTGAGTATCAAGGTCATGAGAGCCTCCATGAATCTCTTTGGCTGATCTTGGGCTCCATCTCTCAGCAGGAGTTATGATAAAGTCTCAGTAGACTTAGAGAGTACACTCACTTTTAAAAAGATACCATAACTGAAAGGTTTGTGAAATTTGCGAGGCAGTTGTACCATGCCTGAAAGTAATCAATTAAGAGTGTTCAGTTCTTGATGACAAGTGGAACTAGGGCTGGGAGGGAGGGCGCTATGCCTGCAGTCCGGTGGCGGTGCTGCAGTAGCGCGTGGGCGGGTCTGGAGACGGGGGATCCGGGCTCTCTGAAGCCGGATTCGCCAAGCAAGCCTACTGGTTTCATACCAGTTCTACATACAGTCACACTTCATTGCTCATTCGCTTCAGAGCTCGTCACACACAGTTCTCATCACATGTTGTCCAGTAAATGATTCAGGGTGAGGTGCCTGGATCAGTCCGGGGAGCTGCAGAGAACCCCACTTTCATCATTGCTGTCTTATACTTTTGTACATTTTAAGTACCAATCATGGGTCACGAAACAGTCAGAGTAAGATGATTACACTGAAAGAGCTTATATTCATCCAGTAAAATGTGAAAATTCTGGCAAACTTTCATAAGTTATTTCTAATTACAGTACAGTATTTCTTATGGGAAAAAAAATCATTCAGTATCCTTTGGCTTCAGTACTCATCACAAGTTCTGGAACAAGTTGATGACAAACACCTGTGTATGACAGTCCCAGAAACCTAGAGGGGTGGCTTATTCATTGATTGTGTTTTCTCTTCATGAGTGGAGAAGGAAACACGTCTTTCCAAAGACTTACTTGCTAGTTCCAAGATCCAACAAACTGTACATTAGTTATGTTGCTACAAAGCAAAATCTAAAATAAACCAAGACAGGCTGTAGGTTCCCTAATAGTTTTTTTTTTTTTAAATCTGATGTATATAAAATGAGTAATTATTTCCCTGTATATTTCTGGTGAAAATAAACATTACATTTAGGGAATGATCATTCATATGATTATGTGGCTTCTCATACTTTTCTTTAAAGAAATGGATGCCATGATTCCGCTGAGTCAGAGCTCAGTACATGAGTCGTCTCCTGGTCTTCTGTAGTGGCACAACTAAGTGGCTCAGAGCACAGAGGTCAGGTGTGGTGCGTCACACTGAGTTCCTTCCCCTTGTCCTCATTCACAGTTGCTTCCTGTTCCTAAAATGAAGCAAATCCAACCCTCCAGGCCAATCCGATACCAGTACCCAGTACCAGGCCAGGCCACTGCCACCAGGTACTTGTATACTGAAGAGGTAGTGTGGGCCAAAGGCCCATCAGTTTAAAGAAGGGAACACAATGTAAGAGATGAATACCGGCCTGGGTAGGGGTGTCCACCCAGGTCCCTTTCCTGCTCTGCATTAACTACCCTTCCTTCACTTTACCACCTTGATCTTCAGTTTCTTCACCCCAGATGACAGAGTAGAAGATGAAGCTTCTTTCCAGTGCAGCCAATTCAGTGGTTTTGTGAAAAGATTACTGGGAAAATAGGTGATCAAATAGCAAACATTCTTTAAATCAGCTGATTATACACCAAAATATAAACAAAAAAATTAGGGGTAGGGACAAGTTCAGTAGTAGAATTAGGGGCAGGGATAAATTCAATAGTGGGGGTAGGGATAAGTTCAGCTTGCCTGGCATGTATTGGGTTTAATCGCTGGTACTACAAAACTGAAAAAAGAGAAAAATAAAATAAAATTTAAAAATAATAAAAGGAAAAACATCTTAACTGTTCTTTCCCCCAGACGGGACATGAAAGCTTTTGGTGTGCACGTCGCATGCATTGAGCCAGGGCTGTTTAAAACACAACTGTCGGATCCAGTAAAGACAACTGAAAAAAAGCTTGCCATTTGGAAGCACCTATCTCCAGACATCAAACAACAATATGGAGAAGGTTACATTGAAAAAAGTGAGTTTCTGGGTAGGCCCCAGGTCCTCTGGGGCTGACTGTCCTCCACAGTATGAAAGAGACTGAAACAAATGAAAAAACAAAGTTCCTATGGTAACACGTGAATAAGGGTTTGATGGATGGATTGGGGATCCGTATTTTTTTTTTTTAGGTTTTTTGAGACAGGGTCTCGCTTTGTAGTTCAGGCTGGCCCTGAGCTCAGCCTCTAACTCACATCACAGCAATTCTCCTGCCTCTGCCTCCCGGGTGCTAGGATTACAGGCGTGAGCCACCACGCCCGGCACTGTGGTATGTGGTACTGGTTGTTGCTGGGGTGAGTCTCCACGTCCAGTATTGTTATGTGGTTACCGAGGATCGAACCCGGGCCCTTGCACTTGCAAGACAGGTGCCAGAATCACTGAGCTATATCCCCGGCCCCTGGGTATCCATATTAATTCCACTCCATCTCTTACTTTTCTGATTGTTTATAAACCTTGCCAAGGTCTATGAGAAACACTTGTGAATTATATCTTTCACTGCTCAAGGGAATCTATTGGAAAGGGAACAAAAGCATAGAAAGGGGAAATGTCCTAGCCTAGGTTGTACAACTTCTGCTCACACCACAACACGGTTCCAGTTAGGGTAGCTGTGTCTTCACCACAGCACTCACTTCTTTGTGAGAAATACCAGTCACTCAACACTATTCAAGGATTTGTGGAGGTTTCCAAAGATAAAGACTCAAACTCTGACCACAACAAGTAACCAAGAAATTCTGAGGAACCATGTATCTACACAGCCACAAAAAAACTGACCCTTTTTAGAGACCATCCAACAACCCAGAGGTGGTACTAGATGGTGTGATCTCTCCTTGCCCAAAGAATTCACACCAGGAAAACAACCTTGGTGACTAAGAGATCCTCATGAGATAGGTCAGGTTTGAATAAGGCCTTTTACAAAGGAAGGAATTATTTGGGTGAAAGATTTGTGGAGCAGGAGAAAAGGGAAGAAAAACTAACACAAGTCAAATAAACTGAGTCAGACTATTACACCACAATTTCACCATGTTAAGACTGTGAACATATATTTGGTTCTTCTTACCATTCTAAGTGCTCTGTACAGATTCTTAATTGACAATCCCCCAAAAGGCCCTATGGAGCAGATACTGTTATCCCTTTCATTTCTACATATGGAGGGACAGAGAAGTAACTTTCTTGAAATTTCTCAGCTAGCAAATAGAAGAGCTAGATTGAACCCACCCAGGCTGACGATGCCATCTATTCCTGTCACTGAGTTAAAACACAAACAGAGGGTCACATTCCCCATGTCCCTCTAGCTTAAGTTTCCCGGCCTCCTGCCATTTATTTAACATTCCTCAAACACTGACTGAGCTCCTGATTTAGAATCACATCTGTCAGGATTGTTTCTCATACTCTGACTCTGAAGACTTTACGTGGGTTCGGTCCAAGACCAAACCTTGTGAGCCTTAGTACTTCAGAAACAAAATCCCTCTTCTATCTCTCTTTTTTTTTTTTTTAAGGTTTTTTGAGACAGGGTCTCGCTTTGTGGTTCAGGCTGGCCCTGAGCTCAGCCTCAAACTCACATCACAGCAATCCTCCTGCCTCTGCCTCCCAAGTGCTGGGATTACAGGCGTGAGCCACCACGCCCGGCACTGTGGTATGTGGTATTGGTTGCCACTGGAGTGAGTCTCCACACCCAGTATTGTTATGTGGTTACCGGGGATTGAACCCGGGTCCTTGCGCTTGCAAGACAGGCGCCAGAACCACTGAGCTATATCCCCGGCCCCCAAAATCCCTCTTCTAAAGGACTTTTTCGTGTTTGATTTTGACATGGGTACTTTTTAACTGCCTATGCATATACCACCACATTCCATTTCCTTTTTTAAAAATTTCCATCGTAATTGTAATTTATGATATTTCATTACATGTACATAAGGGATAATGATCAGATCATGTAACTGATATACTGATTACACCAAACAGTTATTAGTTCTTTGTGTTGGGAACATCCAACATTCTCTTCTCAGAAATACCACACTGTTTTGAGCTCAGTTTTATATAGTTTGTTCCTACTGAGTGTTTTCCAGATCAGGACCTAGAGATTAGTTTGACTTGCTATCCCAAAGTAGACCATAATTGGGCCGAGGATTTGGCTCAGTGGTTCTAGCTTCTGTTCTAGCACAAGATCTCAAATTCAATCCCCATCACCACATATCACAATGATGGGTGTGGTGGCTCATGCCTGTAATTCCAGCACTCGGGAGGCAGAGGCAGGAGGATTGCTGTTAGTTCAAGGCTAGCCTGAGCTACATAGTGAGTTCAGGGCCACCCTGAACTACAAAACAAGACCCTATGGGAGGAGGGGGGACCTAAAAAAAAAGCCAAAGAAGACCATATTGTCTTTCCAAATTTCCCTGAGAGAAGGGGTTTAAAATAGCCACTAATATTATTAAGGTCTTCGAACAAATTGGTAGCTAGCAAGACTTAATGTTGAAAGGAAAATCTCAGATCATAGATTTTTCCCTGAAAAGAAACAATTCAGATATATTTTGGGAACATAGGAGAATTCTTTGGTAGTTCTACTTTGAAAGTTTTGAGAAACTCTCACAGTATTTTCCATACTGGCTATTTTAATTTACATTCCTACCAAGAGTGTGTAAGGTTTTCTTTTCTCCACATCCTTGCCAACATTTGTTACCTTTGGTATTTTTGTAATACTCATTTTAACAGGTATGAAGTAACATTTCACTGTGGTTTGCGCTTTCTTGATAATCAACAGTGCTGAACTGTTGACCATTTGTTTTTCCTTTGAGAAATCACTGTTTAGATCTTTTGGCTATTTTAGAACCATATTATGTTCTTGTTATTAAGCTGTAGGTTTTTCATATTTTGGATATTAGCATTTTATCAGATGTATGATTTGCAAATAATTTTCCAATTTATAAGTTGTCTCTTTATTCTTTTAACTTTTTCCTTTTCTGAGAAGATACCTAGATGTTCCTTTGAGTTTTATTTAATCCGATCTACTTATCTTGACATTTGTTGCCTGTGTGTTTTGAGGTCATATCCAAAAAAGAATTGTTCAAACCAATGTCAAGAACTTCTTACCCTATCTTTTCTTCTACTTGTAATATAGTTAAGCTCTTATATTAAGTCTTTATGAGCTGATTTTTTTGTATTTGGCATGAGGTAAGGGTCTGATTTCATTCCTCTGTGTGTGGGTATCATTTTCCCAATATTTGTTCAGGAGACAAGGACTCCAGACTCTACAAACCACTTATGAATGACCTGCCTTCTTGAAAGGGGTCTAAGCTCATTACCCCAACACGCCTTTGTCTGGGAACTGAGGTACTTTAGCTTCTTTCCTCAGTACATGTGGGGATGCTTTATTCACAGAATCACAGAGGCACGTGCTACCCAAGTGCACTCCACCACCCACACTCCCAGGTCCACGTGCACAGAGCCACATCTCCCACATGCACAGGACGCCCCTGAAGCAAATTCATAATCAATCCCATGGTCTCCTGGACCATAAAGTTTCTTTCCTCCATTGATTTAAAGCAAGTCCTCAAAGTTTGTAGCAATAGCATCTTCTAGAAACTTGTAAGAAATGGACATACCTGGGCCCCACCTCAAGCCTACTGACTCAGAAACTGGATTTGAACCCAGAAATCTGGGTTTTTAACAAGTCCTGTAGGAGATTCTGCTGGGAGCCACTGGCCCAAAGATAGCACCTTTCCTGGGGAAGGGCTAGAAAATACTACAGTGGGCCTCAATTCTGGTGACAAATTTAAAATAAACTCCTTCACATAATCCTCCCCTTTCTGTTTTTCCTCACCTTCCAAAGAATCAGTGCACTTTCTTCTCCTTTGCAGGTCTAGACAAACTGAAGAGCACCACGTCCAGGGTGAACGTGGACCTCTCTCTGGTGGTAGAGTGTATGGACCACGCCCTAACAAGCCTCTTCCCGAAGACTCGGTATGCTGCGGGCAAAGATGCCAAAACCTTTTGGATACCTCTGTCTCACATGCCAGCCATTTTCCAAGACTTTTTATTGCTGAAACAGAAAGTAGAGCTGGCTAATCCCAAGGCCGTATGAGTTCAGCTCCTCACAGACACTCTCCCTGGGTATGAGATTGGCTGATTTCAAGGCTATATCCCCTTTTCCATCATGTTTCTTACTTGATCCAACCTGGATTCATCTAGGTCAAGCTTCTTCTTGTAGAAGAAGGCGTCTCATAGTGCCAGTCCTGCCCAATTTGAGTCGATGTGTTGTTGGTAGGATGGAAGAGAAATTGGAAGACTTATTCCAAAATGATGTAAATCTTGCTTGCCTCTTGAACAACAGACAGTTCTGTTTTGTCTCTTATCAAAATATTGAGCAGTAAGTAGCCTACATTTATCAGTGGGCTAGACTCTGAAGGACTAGAACTCAGTGGTGATGAGCTTTGATAGGAGCAGAGAAAGGAAGAGAGATAAAGCATCCTGTGACACCAGTAGAAGCCAACAGGTGGCCAAACTCAACATTCTTTTCAGTCTTTTCAGAATACACTTATTCCTTATTTAACAACCTACCTATTTGATGACTATTTGGATTGAGGACCCACTGCTCAGACTTATGACCTATCTATTTTTGGACAGTTCTGTACCTCTTGTTTGTAGAGTCTCAAGGTCTTTTTGATACAGTATACCTTATTTATACAGCACTGTAATTCTTATTGATTCAACTGTATCATACAGTACTGAAGTCTTATGTTCTATGGCATATTTCATGTAAGAGTTATGCAAATAAAAATAGAGTCATCAAGTTGGAGTTTCCTTTGACCATCTCTTTGTTCTGAATATTGTAATGCATATAATATATACAATTCCTCAATGACCAACTCACTCCATGACCGAATCATAGGAATGGAACTTGGTCATTAAACAAACCATGTTACTATGGTTGTAAAAACCCAGAGAAGTCATCTAGTGCACATGTGCCAGTGCATACACATATGTTTAACTCACTATGAAGAAAATAATACCTGCTGCTGGAAACCATAGCCATTTAAAGGTAACAGTACTCTACTCATCTCGTTCACTCTTATGGAAATACCTGCTTATGAGAGAATTACTCCTTTAAGTTTACAAGGTATTGATAACTGAAATATAGTTAACCAAGATGTCAGTTCACCTGGACATATATTTAATAATTCTGAAGAAAACTAAACTCATCTTTTCCACATCCAATTTTTTTTTTAATTATGGCAAGAAAGGGATAGAAGAATTATTCAGGCAAAGTCAGACAACCTATTGTCATCTACCTATGAAGTCATCCCCACCTGGGTTCTGACCCCAGAGACAGATCACCTGCGGATCTCTGGTTTCTTCTGGTTACAGGTTCCACCTCACAACTGATCCATGTGGGTGAAAGTCACCTGTGGTTCCTTCTTCCACCTTGGACTCCCAGTTCCTGGCATCTTTTCACTACTTTAGTTTTGTTTGTTTGTTTGTTTTTTGTTTTTTTTGTTTTTTGTTTTTTGTTTTTTGAGACAGGGTCAATTACACGGTTCAGACTGGCCTTGGCTCACTATGGAGCTAGTCTGGCCTTGAACTCATGGCAATGAGTTCAATCTCTTGCCATGAGTGCTGCCACCCAAGTGCTGGATTTATAGATATGAGTCATCACACCTGGTGTCACTGCTTTAGAATTTATGACTATCTAGATCTCTCAGAGGTATGAAGAATTTTAAAATAGGAAGGAATCTTCTTGGCTCAACCTCCTGCCATTTTATTTATATTGCTAGGCCTACCTCAGTCTGTTATTCTCTTCACTTTGCCTAGATCTGAGTTGTTTGCTTATTCCATTTTTTTTTTTTTTTTCTGATACCAGGGATCGAATTCAGGACCTTGCGTTTGCCAGGCAGGTGCAGAGCCACTGAGTTTCATCCTTAGCTCTTTGCTTATTTCTTTGAGGAGCTATAATTTGGCAACTCCTTGTTTCATCCAACAAGGATGGAAAGTCCTTTAGGAGGAAAATTTTTCCCCTTAGAACACTCTGTTACTCTTAATAAAACCAAATGCATTCACCTAAGCAACTGTTGTAAATGAAATGTGGTGAGGGTTCTAGGACAGCACTTACAATTTACTGGATCCTTAAAATATTCAACCTAGATTTCTGCCTTTCCTTTTTTCTGTCTCCTTTTTCCCACCATTTTTCTGTTTTGTTTTTATGGATTTTATTTGTTATTTGTCTCAGGACTTTATCTGAAATCAATATTTGCTGATCTCAGTAAAGAACTTAGGTCAACTGCCCTGACCCAAGACCACCACAGAGTCTTTCAGCTTTTAAGATCAAACAACAACAAAGATTAGGGTCCCAAAAATACTGTATTTCCATATGGCTGTGTTTTTTGTTCTTCATTTTTTCCAATAAAATGGGACATACTGTCCCAGTCACTGTGGCCAACACTAGTCCTGGGAACTCTAAAGAGAGAAATGGAGTCCAAGTAAAATGAGGTCAAGGCTTCTCAGCACCACCACACAGAATCAGCTAAAAAATATCTGCAAGTTCCCAGACCCTCTAATTTGGCTAAAAGGGGTCATGCAGCCCAGCATCTGTCTCCTAGAGACATTTCACTGAGAACATGCCTCGCCTGACAGGTTTCTGCTCCAATACCACTGAAGAATTGAAGGTCACCACCTTCTAATTACCTGGTCTATTAGCTCCAGTTACTAGAACATTTTTTTATTCTTTTTAAGTAAAATCTAAAGATGAAGGAGAGAGGGGAGGGGGCTGCCATCATGATAATAATCGTTCACACTCAAGGAAACTTTACAATGAGTCTGATGCCCTCCGAGTGCCATCTACAGGTTTTGCACAGCAGGCACCTTCATTGTTATATTTCACAAATGAGTAGTCTAATTCCCAAGATTCTTTCATCTCTAATAAGATAATGTTTTAGGGCCAGGGATGTAACTCAGTGACACAGTGTCTGCCTGGCAAGCACAAGGTTCTGAGTTCAGTCCCCAGTACCAGTAATAGAAAGTTCCTAAAATTCCTCCCAGAGGAAATGAAGGAGGCAGGGAGATTAGACAATGGGTTTTTTAATCCACAATCCTTCGTTAAGTTATTTCCAGCACTGGGGAGCCATCCTAAAGGAGAAACTCACTGTGAGTTTGAGGCCTGTTTGGGCTACAATAGTGAGTTTGGGACCAGTCTGAACTACAAAGCAAGATCCTGTCTCAAAGAAAAAAGAAAAAGAAAGAAAGAAAGAAACTCAAAAACTCTGAGTGTAGAAAGCCTAAGACAACCCCCCATGGCCCTCCCAAATCCTGGAGAGGAAATTCGGACAAGAGTCCACAGCATTTTCTCCTTTCCACTCACATTCCATCCCTGCTGCAAACACACTTTTAAGAAATACAGTTTGGGCCAGGGATTTAGCTCGGTGGTTCTGGCACCTGTCTTGCAAGCGCAAGGACCCAGGTTCGATCCCTGGTAACCACATACAATACTGGGTGTGGAAACTCACGCCCAGCAGCAACCAGTACCACATACCACAGTGCTGGGCATGGTGGCTCACACCCGTAACCCCAGCACTCGGGAGGCAGAGGCAGGAGGATCGCTGTGATGTGAGTTTGAGGCTGAGCTGAGGGCCAGCCTGAACCACGAAGCGAGACCCTGTCTCCAAAAACCAAAAAAAAAAAAAAAAAAAAGAAAGAAGGAAGGAAAAAAAGACAGTTTTGTGAGCAGAAGAACAGCTAGGGTACCTCCATATGCCAGGAGTTGCAATGCTCTTCTGAATGGAAAACTTTATGTCCAGAAAACCCTCCAAATGCACAAGTCTTCTTCTGTTCGGTGCCCTCCCCCAACCACTGGTCACTCTTCAGGGTGGAACAGAATTCGACCTGAGTTCTGTCCCCAAAGGAAGGAAGCACTTTCATCATCCAGCCAGCCAGACACAGGGACAGGTGTGTTAACTCGCCAGGGGAACAGAGGAGAAGATGGACACTTCTGTGAATTCTAACCACGGGCCAAGGCAAAACACAAGCTTTTCTGTGCTTCCAAACAGCAAGGGTGGGAGTAGAGCAGCGCTGGGGACCTGACTGAGGTGTTTTATGCAATAATCAGCTCAAAGCAAGTGAAGAGAGTGATCTAACTATGTGATGTAGATACCTGCTTTGTCCCCTCAAGGGAAAAGTAAATGAGGCTTTGATCTTGGCTTAAATTTTAAACTGACAGCCAACAGAAGAAGGCTGATGACAAATATGTCTCCTCCCAGCTGCTCAGACACTGGGAAAATCTACTTCCAATGTTGGGACCCCCAAGCTTACAAAACCACTGATGTTTTCTTGTGGCCGCAAGAGATCAAGGTTACCGGAAGCCCACATTAGGTGAAGAAGAGCAAAGGAAGCTGAAGCTGTAGGGAGACAAGACTGAGGGGAAAGAGCACAGCTCACTTGAAGGGCACAGACAGGAAGGTCAGGGTCATGGGTGCAAGTTCTATGCAGTTCAAGTTCAACACTGTGTAGAAAGGATTTTTGCACCAGTTGGTGTTTGATGCGGGCAGCTACTGGTGGTGGGAAGCACTGGGCAGACACTGGAGAAGGGATTGAAGAAATTCAGGGTTGAGGATACTAGATGATATTAGCAGATTCTTCATGACCCTAAATTCTATGGTTAAGGAAACTTCCTCAGACCTGGCATATCCCAGAACCTAGGTAGCTAAGAAGTTCTAATCTCTAAGGCCCAAGGAAATAAACAAGAGTCTCTCACACTCATTTTCACAATATTTTATTTTTTCAAGACCTGAAACCTTGCTTTAGCCTCTGATAGAGAGGAGCTGAGTACTGAAAAAAAAAGGGGGGGGGGAGAATCAAGAAGAACTTAAAATGTACCAAAATGTACTAAAATCAATTTAAAGAAAAGAAGAAGAAGAACTTAAGCTAAATTTCAGACCTGTTGTAGAGGCAGCTCAGGGTTAGCACAAGGAAAACAGAGGATTCAAAGCAACTCACAGTTTGTATGTTGTGAGTGAGTTTAGTTGTGTGTGTGCAGTTACCAGGAACTTGCATTTATAGTTGGTTCTTTATATCCAACTATATATGCAACTATGGAGTCAACCAAGCACAGACTGAAAATAGCTTTCACTGGATCTGCAGGAAAGTGTACAAGTTTTGTCATAATTCACTAAATAGTATAATATAACAGCTATTTATATAGCCTTTACACTGTATATGGGAGGGACTGGGAATATATCTCAGTGGTACGGTACTTGCCTGTAGGCACAAGGCCCTGATCCTCACCACCACAATAAAGAAAAGAGAAGCAGACAGACAGGCCAGAGAACTGTATCAGTCTAAATATTGCATTGTAGGTAAGCTTCGATCATCTGAAGATTTTGGTGTTGGGAGTGTAATGGAACCAAACCCTCGTGGGTGCCACAGATTGACTCTACTTGTTAAAATACAGGTTGAAAAGAGACGTGTTGTAAATACATCAATTAAATCATGCACAAGACATACACTCAGCCTCTAATCCTTCCTGAGATATGCAGACACAGGTATATAACTTCCCTGCACAGGTTCTCGTGAGTGGTAGCAGAGCTAGATTCTATATATTTTTTTTCTACTTTGCGCTATAATATATTCAAATTTCAATGAAAAAGATTAGAAAACCCTAAAAAGAACACTAACAGTCATCCTTTTCAAATCCATCCCACTTGGGCAATAAGTCACTATGATTCCATCAGTTTTATCAGTGTCTGATTTGACAAACTAATATGTAAATGACTTAATAAAGTTCTTCCTTTCCTTAAATATATCTCAGAGTTAGTATTCATTCCCTATAGTCTTATTTTCCTCTCTAGTTTAGTGCAATTATCTCTACTCTGGGTAACAAGGAAGGAGATAATGATGTAGGCTGTAAACAGTCCTTAAGAGTACAATGCTATGTATCCACAGCAACAGTTACAAGTACCAACATCCCTTTAACAGATGATTCTGAAGGTAAGATACTCCTCTATATGAAGGTAATTAATTCTTTTAAGAAATCATTTAGAAAATGCTACTTTGCCCTGCTGAGGAGCCAATTCCTAAAAGTGCCTCATTCACAAGAACTTCTGTGGCATCAATGGTCATAGCTTTTAAAAGTTAGATGCTGGCTGAAATTTCACTTTAATTTCTTCACGTCTTAGACTTGTCCTTTCTGGTTTTATAGCCAAGTACCCAGAGATCTGCTTATTTGCCTATTAGCTAAAAGCCGCAACAACAAAGTTGGCCTGTCTCATTCTAAAAGCTAAACTTTTTTGACAGTTCCCTGTTAATAAACCATATCCCGCTGTGAGGAAATGTAGCCATCATGTTGATTACTACCTCAAAATGACAGTGGGGAGTAATATGGATTGAAATGTAGCCCCTTCAAAAGAAAACATGCTGGCGTTCCAACCCTGCAGTACCTCAGAGCATGGTCTTCTTTGAAGATAGGGTCTTTACAGAGGTAATCAAGTTAAAATGAAGTCATTGGGCTGGACCCTAATTCAGCATGACAGGGGTCCTCATAGGCAGAGGACATTTGAACAGAGACAGACATGCTCAGAGCAAAGGTGACAGCGAGAGATGTAAGGGAAAGGCGGTTGCATACATGCCAAGTAGAAAGGCCTGGACACGGCCTTCTTCCCTCACAGCCTGAGGGGAACCCACTTCTACCAGCTCTGTTTCTGACTTCAGCCTCTACAAGTGTGACAGTAAATTTCTGTTGTTGAAGCCCCTCAGCTTGTGGTCCTTCCTTATGTGACAATATGTGATGATGTGAATACGGCCTTGTTTGGGACAGAAGTTCAGACAGGCTTCAGGAGTTGATTGAGTGTACCTTCTTGGCTCTCCCGTCTGTCTCAGATCAGAGCACTGGAGATGAATACCTCTGAAAGTGCTTCCTACGAGTGAAAGGACAAAGATTCGTAGAGTGGGCTGCTGGAGTTAACACCCAGCCCTGCCTTTGGTACGTTACTCACTTTCTCCAAAACTTAGGTTTGTTACAAAGTTTGTTTAATGGAGATAAGAAGAGTGCCTACCTCAGACAGTCTTAAGAACTGAACAGTGAAAGTGTGTCCAGAATCAACATGATGCTTACTACCGTCAGCTAGCGGTCTTCGTTTTGTAGCCTCCTTCTCAGATTAACCGAGGGCTGCAGCAAGGCCTGACTGGAGGTCGGCCTCATGATCTGCTATTTGAATGGACGGGCCAAAGACAAGAGCAACATCCCCACCTTTGCTCTTCCCGGTTTTATTAGAGTGGCAAGAAGAGCACGCAGACTGATAAGAGGGAGAGGAATTGAGACAAAGACGTCTGTTGGTGCCCGTGTTCTCAGTCCCCACTCTGTGAGGCGTCCCAATGTGGTCGTGGATGACTGAGGGTGCAGGACCAGCCTCGCCACCCTCCAGTTCCCAGAGGGATGTTAGCACTGAGAGTCACGAGGCTTTTCACACTTCTCACTCATCTCTGAATTCCAAAAAAATACTACCCATTAATTTCAAAGAAAAGGGAACAAGAGCCTGAAAATCTTGGGGAAGTGGAGCCATATTACCTGTCAGATTCAGGACCAAGCAAGACTTGGGCAGGAAGAAATGGACTTCCTGTATTTTGATAAGAGAGTTCTGTCCCATGACAGGAAAACTGGTCCCACTGGAAGAGACAGCTCAGAATGCAAGCCCCTCATCCCTGTGATAACATGATGACAGTGATGACGATCACTGCTTCACGTTGAGCAACTCTTAGGTAACGGTCTTGTGTATTAATTCATAATTGTTAATTAAACTGTTCACTGCACGCATGGTGGTTACCACATTCAATCTTCCCATAACAAACGTGCAATATAGTTATGAAATAGAGGCTGGATGGGCTACATAACTAGCCCTGCAGCTCAGAACCGGGGGAGCCATAGGGACTATCAGCCTCTGCCTTGGAAAGTCTCACAGAAGCAGCTGCAGCACAGGTATGGCCAAGGGTGCTTCTTACCCTGCGATTACATACCCCCCCCCCTCAGCATCCAGGCCACTGCAGTGAAAAGGTTTGTGTCTCATCAGAGAAGTCCATCCACTTGGTCTCCACATAGCCTTGAATTATAAACTATCATTGAAAGAATAAAGACCCTAAAACAAAGAAAGAATAAAGACCTTAATGAAAGAGCAAGACCTCATACAAAGCCTGGAGTAACGCTGGGTCAGGTACTGACTATTTCTGTGAACCTACAGAGAGCGTTGCATTTATTTTAATGACAGTGTCACTTCCCCTGACACTTTTCTAGCACTGTGTAGTAAAATGTAGTGGAAACCACAGGAAATACTGTGGTGAGGCCTTAAACTTGAGCTCTCATCCTCGGCCCTGAACACTGTAGCCTGAGTGTTGTGGAATAAGGGAAGGGGCAGATGTACTGGGGAGGTCCCCCGTCCTTCTTTAGGTGACAAAGCCACTCGGGGGGTGGCAAGAGAAACAGCCTTTGCAAATGATTTGACTGAAGGCTGCTCAACGAAGAGAAAAGAAGCCATGTGAGGCAGAGATATCTCCTCGCAGGATTGTGTAAGGCCTCCTCCACCCCTCGGCCCTGAGTGGTTGAAGTAGCAATCGCTCTTCCATTTCAGCCGGAAGTGAAGCAAGACCGCCTAGGTACTTCTGTAAACTGCCAAGCACACTTGCAAAAGGCACAGCATGAGCTCACAATAAGTTAACTCCACAGAGAAAGTGACTCGCAACAGCAGAAAGACGGAGCTATTGGATACTCTCCTGGGGGATGCGTGCTGTATACACGGTGGCTTACCTTGCACCAACTGTGGGCTTGGGTGCCACAGTGGTGCTCAATTTTCAGATGAGGAAACTAGAGATCCTGGAAAGGCTGCGAGGCACAGACACACACACACACACACACACACACGACTGAATGGGGACTCAATCTTGGCTCATTAGACGAGTGTGGGTGTCCCCATTTCTCCAGTCCTTTCCATCACACACAAAGCAAGTTTTCCGAATTATCTTCCATGTATTCACATTCTTTTAGCAAAGACTACATATTGTCAAAGTAGCTAATCGATAAAATATCTGATAGTTTACCTAGGCCTGCATTTACCAAGGCCACATAAGCTACCAATAATTCCTCCTTTCTCCTCCTGTAACAGAAGTAGAAGATTCGATTGTATTTTCTAATTAATCTAAAGTAATCATGATGTTCAGAGAAGCCAGAAGCTCGAGGGCCGCAGGGCAGCGGTCATCACCCCAGGACGCTTCTGTGCCCTCCCAGGTCACCCCATCAGGCCCACAAGGGCAGCCTGGCTCAGCGCTGGGCTCAGCATTTCCCACAGGGCTAGGAGCGTAAACTGGAAAGGCTTACATGAGTGATCTCACGGTGCGGTTTGAACAGATTGCTATTAAATAAAGCCTCAAACAACAACAACCGGAAACACAGCACAAAAGTTTATCCGTTATTTTTATGGGCATAAACAGTATATTCATGAACAGAGCCCGCCACTCCGTTTCAGACCCCCGACAGGCTGCACGCACTTCGTCTGTGTCGCTTGTTCTCACCGGCTTCTGATCATAGCTCTGATACACTTGTTCATGCCACCATGTTGAAGAAGTTTTCACAAGAAGGTTCAGACACATTGTGAAGCCAGCCTTGTCCCTACTCCCACCTCTCACCCAATGCCCCTCACCCTGCAAAGAATAGAAATCAAGGGAAATTTCCCTCCTCTCTCTGGCTTCGGTGTTCAATTTTGGGGCCAGGTGGAAGTACACAAAGCCAGTGCTGTGGTTTGGACAGTAGGGGGCGCTACATGCTCGTAAAATCCCTGGATCCCTAGCAAGGACCCTGCTGCTTATACTTGATCCTGGGGATTTGGGAGAATATAATTCTTCCCTCTACCTCTAAGAAACTTCACTTCTAATTGGCTCAAAATCTACCATGTTTGGAAACAAGTTCATTTCTGATAGGGAAGCTGGTTTAGTTCTATGAGAATACAATGAAAAGAACAGGTTCCCACCATTTAATGGAATACGTAAATCTACCAAACACGGCTTTTGAGACTGAGGACTTAGCTCAGTGGTTCCAGCGCCTGCCTCACAAGCGCAAGGTCATGAGTTCAATCTCCCCCCTCCAAAAAAGACAAACAGCTTTCCTTGGCCTTAAGTTAACCCAGAATGCAATCAACCAATCAGTAATAAATGGAGTAAAAAGCCAAGTGATCAAAAATACTCCATGACATAAAAGAAAAATCGCCCAAGCCCACCCACCTCCCTCAGTCCCCGCGGCCTGTGTGAGTTGCGGCATCCCCAGGTGCCACTGCCTTTGGAGTAACTGGGCGCTGGCCGCGTGGATTTGGCATTTAGATGCAAATAAGAAGACTCAAGCCCCACCCCCTTCATGCTTTGGGGTCTATTGAAAAATTCTGCCACTAACCCTGACTAACAAAGTAGAAATGAGGCAGAAAAGACTGGCGACCTTCGCTCGGTCCCACCTACCGCCCTCGCTGCGCTGGAGGCGAAGGGCCTCCGGAGCCCCGCACCGCCCCCTCGAACAAAAAAGCTTTGCTGGGGCTAAAGCCGGCGCCATTCGACTCCTGTCCATCAACTTCAGCTGCTCTATTTTCCTTGCTACCCCGGACGTGTAAAAAGCTGAAACTCCTACAAAGCCGCCCGCGATGCCCTGGGGGACCGCGGGGAGGAGGAGGGGTCCCGTCTGAAAACTCGCCAAGTCGCGGCTCACTGAGTGGCCATTTCCCCCAGCCTGGCTCCCTGTCCCCCTCCTCCCTCGGAGCGCTTTGGGCTCCATACTGTTCCCTTCCTTTGGCTGTTCCCCCAGAAGGGCCTGCAGGGAGGCGCCTTGGAGGCAAGTGCGTCTTTATAAGACTGACAAGTTTGGAAAACTGGCTGACTAAACACAATTACGAAAAAGAATTTTTTTTTTCTTTTTAGCTTTTTGAGACAGGGTCTCACTGTGGAGTTCAGGCTGGTCCTCATCTTACTATATAGTCCAGACTAGCCTGGAACTCAAGGCAATCCTTCTGCCTCAGCTTCCCAAATATTGCTGGGATTACAGGCCTGAACCACCACACCTGGCTTCCATTGCATTTTTTTTTTTTTTTTTTTTTTTTTTTGAGACAGGGTCTCACTTTGTAGTTCAGGCTGGCCCTGAGCTCAGCCTGGAACTCATAGCAATCATCCTGCCTCTGCCTCCCAAGTGTTGGAATTACAGGCGTGAGCCACCATGCCCAGCACTGTGATGTGTACTGATTGCTGGTGGGCAGGAGTCTCCATGCCCAGTATTACTGGGGATGGAACCTGGGCCTTTGTGCTTGCAAGACAGGCACCGAAACCACTGAGCTAAATCTCCAGCCCTTATTGCTTTTCTGAGACACAGTCATGAGGGAAAAGGCTTCCCATTCCTACCACTGAGGACCAGGGAAAGCATAGAGCAAGTACTGGTGGACCAAATGACAAATCCACCTGTTCCTGGGGGAAGGAAGATGTATCCATTGGTAAAACCTCAACTGTCAACTCAACCCTAACACAACGTCCTCCAGCCCCCAGTCGGAGCCCTCCAATGTGTCATAACCAGCCTTGTTTTGGTAAGAAACATGATTATGTCCCCACTGCTTATAGACCCTTCCCTTTGGGGGGGGTCCAGGAAACACTACCCCCGACTAGGGCACAGGGGCATTGGAGCAAATAGTGGGAGGAACGTCTCTCTCTCTTTCCTTTCCTCCCCTGAAGCAGGTCATGAAACCTAGGAAGGCTTTCCTCACCTTTCCCTGAGGCAGGTCCTAGACACTCACTGAAGAAGATGGAAGGAGCCAAAGTCTCAGAGATGCAGAGAAGACTTAACCAACGGGTCCTGCGAGGTCTCCGCAGGTCCATTAGCACCAGCTAAGTCACATTCGTGTTGTCTCCAACTATGCATCACAACTCTTCGCCATCATCAACCCTCAGTTTAGAAATATGCACATTTCTCTGTTGCTCTGGTCTTCATTCCACATAAAACTTTCATTAATTCGCATGCTTTTCTCATATTAACGTGACTTTCATTACAGTTGTCAGCCACAACCCTACCTGGCTGAGAAACCTCCAAAATGACAACTTCTGTCACTTTCCTATAGCTTGTCTTCTCTTACTGAGACAGAGACAGGTATTAGCAATGACAGCTTTTAAATGAGCTTCCTAGAGAACAGTACCAGACAACTGGGGAATCCGGGCTCTCCTGCTTCTGGCCGCAGGCCATGGCCATCTCCTGCCTGAGAGGACAGGCCTTGGACCTGCTCCCTTGGCCTTTGCTCTTTCAGTGGCATCCTGGTTCCGCCCCTGGCAGTAAAGCCAAAGCTGCTACTTTCTGGCAACTCTCCAAATGGATAAAGTACCTTTCAATTTCTATTATACAATCATTCTCCTTCTGTTTTCATTATTGGAATAACTAGGATAAGCACCCAGTCTTTTTTGAGGTGATGCAATATTCTAGAGAAATTATATATTTAGAGAAATGCAAAATCCTAGAGAAATGTGTTTGGAGCTCTGCTGTGCTAGGTCAGTCCCTGCGTCATCTTGTTTTTCTCCACCCCTTTGGAAACAACTCCCAGCACTCTCACTGCTGCAGACGGAGGCAGGAGGCAGAGGGCAGTGAGTCGGAGTTGGCTGCTCTTCAGGTGAAACTTCGTCAAGTCAGTTTCCTGTAGCTAACAAGGGGAAGCAGAGAACTCACTGGAAACAACTCAGTGTGTAACCGCTTAGATCTTTGAACATTTGTCCCCAAAGGGCCAATGACTCATATTCCTCTGTCTTCTTCATGAGAGGGAAGATTGAGAAGCCACCAGTGCAATCCATAGGGTAAGCTCCGAATTTCCACAGCTGTGTATGATAGGAGTCTCTCTATAAGAGCAACTCTCCAGGCCCACGTGATACCAGTGGAGAAGGTTACACTTGGCGGGGCTGCGAGGCTTCCTGGCCGTGAGGAAGCTGAGGGCTCCTGGACTCAACTCCTGGTGACCTGCGCAGGCCTTGTCTGCTGAAGGGGTGATCTGGGTATTCTTTTCCTCTTTCGCAATCCTGCTGTAGCCACAGCCACTGTTCTCTGAGAGGTAAGAGGCCCTATTCCACCAGCTTTTAGATACTGTTTGTGTCCTCCCAAAGGAGGAAAGGTTTGGTCCTCAAGGTGGCGCTATCGGGACATAGTGACACTGAGGTGGAGCCCTTCAATCCCTGGGATGTGCTCCTGGGAGATAGTTACCTGGAGAGCGCTTACAGTGTCAGGAGGCAGCAGCTGCATAAAGGAACAAGCCAGGCCCTTCATCTTCTTCATGTCCTGTATCTCTTGTTCCCACATGTGCCCCCATGTGTGACTAAGGGCCTGCGCCATGCTGTTTGGACTTTGAATTTCCAAAACTGTGAGCTAATTAACCTCTTTTCTTCTTGAGTAGGCTGTATCAGGTATTTTATTATAGTGATGAAAAGCTGACTAATGTAAGTGCTTAACTAATGACTTTGCTTTCTGAGTTTCTTCTCTTTCCCTGAGACTCTGCCACAGGCCCCTTAGGCGCCTGGCTGGGAGACAGGCCACTCTGAAGCCACTTTGCAGAGGGCCTCCAGCCCAACTGGTGTGCACACTCGCATGCTCTCTCCGGCTTGGGCCCTTCCTGGCCCACTTCCTGGAACGTCCCTGAGCCAAGCGCCCTTGGCGTCCACTTGCCCCCCTTTGGTCCATTCAAGAGTTTCTGCAAAGGGCAGACTGGCAGCTACAGAATGTACCTGGCTCTCCCAGGCGCATGACAGGTCTTGTTATGCAAAGAGCTCTCCCCAGATCCCCTCCTCCTGCCCTGCCCAGCTCAACCCTACAGGCCTGATTTGTCTGCTTCCAGGACATGGCACAGAATGGTTTTCCTTACTCGTCTGTTTGGAATCGAGAATGACCTCCTCATAGAAACAATGAGCCACCTGGTGGTCCGGGTCCCCCTGCTACTAGCAAAAGCCCACCCCAATCCAAGCTGGGGCACCACTGTAGATCTAACTGCACTAGACCTGTTCTGCGATTTGACAACAGACTACGCAGGAGGAAAGTGAAATCAGAAAAGAGGAAAAGAACGCCATGTCTCCTGGGCAGGAGCTCACCCTGGGAATGTTCCTAAAGCACACTGCGTCTCTGGTTTCCCACCAACTCGCCACGCACCTTGGCCAGCACCCAGGGCCCTTCTCAGGTACTCCAGGAATCCTGCTGTGTGAATCCAGCAGCCGATCCCCAGGGAGCCGACCCTCCCACAGCAGGCTGCAAGCATCATCAAATCTCCACTTCCCATCCCACCCCGAGTCTCTGCACACATCTCCCAAGAGGGCCAAGTGCGAGCGCTCTGCTGGACATCGGACGGGGACAGGAGCCGGGGTAGGAGCAGGAGCACCTGCGGCAGAGTCCCATCGGCGCCAGGAGAACGGTGTGGCCACTAGAGTCACAGCACAAATGAAACAATGTCCTCGTCCTTGTAGAGCTTCACGTTAATTAACTCGTCTAGCCCCAAAAGAACCTCAGATGCTGGCACTGTCCTATGCCAGATTTACTCCACACCATACCTGAAGCAGCATCCCCGGGGGCAGAGCCCAGCCTGGCCCTGAGAAGAGCCCAGGCTCTGCCTCCCAGCCTCCACCCCAGACAGAGCCACATGTGGGCTCAGTAGTCTCCCATGGTCCTTGCTATTCTCGGTCTCTCCCCTGCCATTTCCCCCAGTGATGGGGTTGGGGGCAGGGGAGTGGAAGGCTCAGAGCTGAGTCCGCGTGAACCTGAGGAGTGTGCCCACAACCCCTGCAAACCCAATTAGAGACTTTCCCAAGCCTCAAGAGATGGGAATTATCAAAGAGGGGAGTTGCACGGATAACTTCATCTTAAAATAAAACATAGAATATATGTCCTCAATATCTTACCTAGAATCTATGATTGATATATTTTACATATGAAAAATTTAAATTGAAAATACATTTCCTTTATAATCTACTATCACGAGGAAATGAGTCAGAGAAGCAAAGGGCCCAGTGTGAAAGGACCGAGTCTCCCACGAGGTTTGAGAAGCAGGTGGATTGAGTCCAGGCCAGTGGGCTTTTCTATTTCAGCATCATTTTAGTTCTTCAGGCTGGCTCACTTTTTGGCAAAGGAAAATAGAAATGACTCAGGACATGCTTCCTCTGCCAGGATCTGATCCTTGAGAAATACCTTTTTTTTAGTTTTCTAAAACAGGGACTTGCTTTGTAGTTGAGGCTGGCCCCAAACTCACTGTGTAGCCCAGGCCAGCCTCAAACTCATAGCAGTCCTCCTGCTTCTGCTTCCCAAGTGCTGGGATTACAAGCGTGAGCCACCATGCCTGGTGAAAAATGCCTTGTCTGCCAGGTCACATCATCTTCCTTTCTATGCTACAGAACTTTGACTATTTCCAGTTCTGTATTCTCCGAAGTATGTTGATCATCTCTTCTACCTTGAATAGTTATTACATGTGTAGTTCTACTCAGCAACAGTCTGACCCAGACAGAGCTCCCCTGCTCCTCCATCCCTGCAAAACTCACCTTTCCTCACTCAGAGGCCTAAGCGCCATCCCTCCCTGCCCCTAGTCTCCTCTCCAGGACGTTGCCAAAACACCAGTTCACACCCTTCAGGCTTCCAGTGACGGTTCAGCTCAGTGAGGAAGAGAAAGACAGAAGCTGGGGACAGTTGGGGGCAAAGAGACAGGGATAGAAGAGTTTAGAAATCTTTTTCTAGTGCTTAATCTGTTCCATCCGAAAATCTGGCAAATGCAGGGCCCAGTCCTTTTTATTTGTAGGTTAATTTATCTTTTGCTAAATGAAGCACAGTCCTGGCTAGGTGACCTGTTCTGTTCTGTAAACCAAGTATGCTAGAATATGAGAACGGCATCTGGTATTAGGGAGACTTCCCACCATGGCCCTTTGGGAGCCCCTCAGGCACCGGCACCTCTGCCCAGTTGCTGAGGTTCCACAGCTGTGCCTCCCAATGGACTCGTCCTCAGCCAGCATGCTGCCTCACCTGAGGCCTTGAAGACTATCGGTGGCCACACCTGGCTGGTGGGGACACCCCAAGGCTTGGTTCCTCTCTCTCTGGAACCACTCAGAGGGACTACTCCCTGTTCCAGAGCATCCTGTAGGATTAGGAGAGGCTTCCATAAAGTTGCAGCATAATACAGATTTTCTCACTTTCTTCTTCCCTCTTTAGAGCTGTACATATTGCATTTCAGAATCCTCATGGAGTCCTACAAAGTTACTATTTAGTTTCACAAAAGCATTGTGTCTTCCATACATATATGATGAAGACAGTCTTCCATTCCTCTAACCTGAATGTAAAACGGGTCATAAACCAGCCATCACTTACAATACCATAGAGGTGCCACACCATGATGCAGTTAGGATCTGTCATCGGGCCTTCCAGCTGCCCAGCCCTCGGTCAGATGGGTCTTAGCGGGTGGTGCCAGCGCAGCCCTGCGCCTCAGGAACTGCTTCAGTGGAGAAGGACACTGTCCAGTGTACAGACCTCCCCGAACATTTCTAGTCAGCTTCATTAAGGAAACCATCGAATTGCAGAATTTCAGAAGCAGATGAGAACTTAGTATTTCATCCAGCAATTTCAAACCTGCAGTCCACAACTTTTAGAGAGAAAAATAGAGCTCTTCCAATTATTTTCAGTATTAAAAAATAAAAATTGAAATGATGTGTTATTTAATAGCAGAAGTGAATGTACTCATCAATATCAAAAGATCAGTTTACTATTAAGTTCAGTGAATGTGCCAGGCTCTCACTAGGTGCTGTATTCTGGAGGTAAAGAGGAGAAGGAGATAAATGGGCTGGGAATTTAGCTCAGTGGTTCCAGTGTCTGCATCCCAAACGCAAGGTCATGAGCTCAGTCCCGTTTACCACATACCACAATGTCAGGCATGTGGCTCACGCCTGAAATACCAGCGCTTGGGAGGCAGATGCAGGAGGACTGCTGTGAGTTTGAGGCATGCCTGGGCTACATAGTGAGTTCAAGCCCAGCCTGAACTGCAAAGTGAGACCTTGTCTCAAAGAAGGGCAGGTACATATTAGCTCACTATCAAGAGAAAGATAAGTAAACTCTTACTCAGAGTGCGCCTATTAAGATGACTGCAATACTCATTTTGCATCTTTATACAAAATACCTGCAGCTGCTGGCTTTATAAAAAGAAAAGATTTTTAGCTCACCATTTTGGAGGGTCGAGAGCATAGCACCTGTAACGGGGTTCTGGTGAAGTTGTAACAGCAAATGGCAGGCGGCAAGATGAGAGGTTAGACCAAGGCTCTTTCATATCAAGTCAGGAAGTACAGAGAGGTTGGCATCCCACAATCCCCTCTGTGGGCGTTACCTCTGACCCAAGGACCTCTCATGAGACTCCATCTCTTAAAGGTTCCACCTCTTCAAAGTGCCACCCTGTAGACCATGCCTGCAGTCACAATGGATCCTTGGAGGATATTCAAGCCACACCCAAAACAAAACAGTAACAAAAATAAAGAAAAATAATCAATGATGTGACACAGAACACGGAGAGTAGAACTTTTTTTAGATAAAAATACAGGCTGAAAACTTTGCCAGGGATTTAGCTCAGTGGTTCCAGGATCTGGCTGCCTGAAAATTTTGATTTGACTTAATTGGTTAAAAATTGAAAACAGGCCAGGGATTTAGCTCAGGGGTACTGCACTTACCTTGCAAGTACAAGGGGCTGAGTTCGATCCCTAGTACTGCCAAAAAAAAAAAAATCAGAAAATGAAGTCACTGCTGCTCAATAAAGACAAATCTTTTGATATATGATACCTTTAAAAGCATAGGCTTGTGGGGCTGGGGATTTAGCTCAGTGGTTCCAGTGCCTGTCTTGCAAGCACAAGGACCCGGGTTTGATCCCTGGTAACCCACAGCCAGCCTGTTGGTCAGGGAGAGCTGGTTATGAGTCCG
>PVIR01019423.1:0-31996 GCA_004026965.1 Petromus typicus
TTTTTTTTAGATCTTTGAGAAATTCCATTGCTATTTTAATTGAGATTGCATTAAAATCTGAATATCTGTTTTGGAAGTAAAGCCATTTTGATTATATTTGTTCTATCTATCCAGGGACATGGGTATATTTCCATTTTCTGGTGTCTTTTTTGATTTAGTTTTACAGAGTGATATGCTTTTCATTCTAGAGCTTTCATTTCCTTTTAAGGATAATTGTTAAACATACAAATTTTTAAAATTGTATTGTAAATAATACTGTTTTCCTAATTTCTTTCTCAGTGATATCATTATTACTATGTAGAAATGCTACTGCCTTTCGTGTTCATTCGGTATCATGATACATTGTTGAATTTGGTTATTAATACTGTCTTTTGATGAAATTTTTCAACAGTGTAAAGGGTCATGTCATCTGCAAATAATGATACCTTGACTTTGTCCTCTCCTATATGTCTCTATTTTATTTTTTATCTCGCTTGATTGCTCTCAATAATGTTTTGAAGATGACATAGAATATGAATGGTGGTGGGGGACATACTTACCTTAATTCCTGATTTTAGAGGGAATGCTTTCAGTTTTTCCTTGTTTAATATGATGTTAGCAGATGGGTCATTAGTGTGTTTTATCAGACTGCAATAAAGTCCTTCTATATCTATTCATAGTTTTTATCCCAAATGAATGTTGTATTCTGCCAAAAAGTTTTCCTGAATCTATTGAGATGATCATGCGATTTTTGTCTTTGCTTCTATTTATGTGATAAAATACATTTATTGATGTGTATATGTTAAAAACATTCTGGCATTGCTAGAACGAAGCCTGACTGCTCATGGTATATAACCTTTTAGATAACTTGCTTGATAATTCTGTTTGCCAGAATCTTATTAAGGATTTTTACATCTATATTTATTAGAAGAGATGGCCTACAGTTCTCTCTTTCTCTCTCTCTCTCTCTCTCTCTGGGACAGGGTCTCACTTTGTAGTTCAGGCTGGCCTTGAGCTCAGCCTTGAACTCACTTCAATTCTCTTGCCTCTACCTTCCAAGTACTGGGATTACAGATGTGAATCCCCATGCCTGGTGCTGTGATATGTGGTACTGATTGCTGGTGGGCATGAGTCTCCACGCCCAGTATTGTTGTATGTGGTTACTGGGGATTGAACTCAGGCCCTTTCACTTGCAAGGCAGGTGCCAGAACCACTGAGCAAAATCCCCAGCCCTACAGTTCTCTTTTTTTATTGAATTATTTCTGGTTTAGGAATCAAGATTATCTTAGCCTCTGACCATGATTTTGGAAGTACTCCTTCTCTCTCAATTTCATTAAAGTATGTGGATTATTGGGGTTAGAGCTTCCTGAAGTTCTCATAGAACTTTAGTTGTGAATCCATCAAGTCTTGGACTTTTCTTCATTGGTTTGTTTTTATAATTGGATAAATTTCATTGCTTATTATTGAATGTCTCTAGCTTTTAAAGTATTATTGCTGCACCTCTTCTCAGTTGTATGAATCTATCCATTTCTTTAGAGTTCTCTAACTTTTTGGCATAAATATTTGTGAAATAGATGCCAATATTTTTCTGGATTTTTGGTGGTGTCTGCTGTGGTGTCATGTTTCACATTTCTAACTACATTGATTTGTGTCTTTTCTGCTTCTGTAAGATTGGCTAAGATTTTGTCTGTTCTTTCAAAGTACCAGCTCTGTGATTCATTCATTCTTTGTAGTGATCACTCAAAAGAATGTTTCTTAATTTATATACATTTATGTATTTTCTATGGCTTCTTTAAGCATTGATTTCTGTATAGTTTAATTGCATAGAGATCTCATAATGTGAGGGGGTAGATTTTAGATTCTTTTGCATTTACTTAAGCATGCTTTATTAAGTAGGATATCATCTACTTTGCCAAAAGTACCATGTGCTGCTGAAAAGAATGCATATACTATTGTAGTTGAGTGGGATACTTTCTATTTATCTATTAAGTCAATTTATTCAACAGTTTGTATAATTCTTTATATTAATTGACTGATTCATCTTCTGATCTGTCTATTTATGATAGCATAATTTTAAGTATATAATTCTCTCAACATTTATCTGATCTTTTATGTGTAATAGAGTTTTTTTATCAAGTAAGGTTGAATGATGGTTTGGGTCATATATGTTTATAATTGTAATCTCTTCTTGTAAATATTTCCATTAACCAATATTTAAAGTCTTTGTTTCCCTTTTTTCATCACTTTTGGCTAAAAGCCTATTTTTGTCTGAAAATAAGGTAGATACTCTTGATTGTTTTCAAGTTCCCATTTCATGGGATATTGTTTTCCATCCATTGATTTTTAGTATATGCATTTTTTTGCTAAATGTGTTTCTTGCACAAAATATACCATTTGATATTGTTTCTTGATCAATTCAGCTACCCTGTGTCTTTTGATTTTCAAATTGAATCCTTTTATATTGATATCAATAAGTGGTAGTTACTAACATCCTTCTCATTGTATTATTTGCCTGTTGCTATTTAGCTTTCTTTGCCTTTTACTTAACTGCTAGCCCTTCCTGGTGCATGCATTCTATTGGCCTGTTTGGAAATTTTAGCTTTGTTGTGTCTTTCTAGGATATCCTTAAGAAATTTTTAGAGTGCTGTATCAGTGATTATGAATTTCTTCAGCTCTTTATCTTGGAAGTACTTTTCTTCTCTATAACTTTGAAAGATAATTTTTCAGGTTATAATAGTGTGGGTTGGAAGTTGTTTTCTTTGAGAGACCGAAGCACTTCATTTCAAGCTCTCATTTTTGTGTGTGTGTGTGTGTTGAAAAGAAGGTTGTAATTTAAGATACTGTTCTTGTTAGATTTCTGGTATTTTAATTATTATAGAGAGTGGAATGTTTTTTTCTTTTTTTCACATTATGAAGTCTATATTTCTATTCAAGAATCCATATGCTTCACTTTCATAATTATTAAATTCTTTTTCTATATCTGGAAAATTTTTGACTATTACTTATACAAAAAGGTGTTAGGCTCTTTGTGCTGTCCTCCCTCTTTTCATTAATTCAAGCTACTCTTGTATTAGTCGTCTTTGAGTCATCTAGCAAACATGGGGTCCATTGTTCATGAACTCCTGTTCTTTTTAATATATCTTTCATTAATTAATCACTGATCATAGGCCTGTCTTCTAGATCTTACAGTCTGCTTTCATGTTAGTTCCTTCTGTTGTCCATGCTTTTAACTTTATTTTCTATTTCCTTAATTTCTGCTTGGAACTCTTCGATGGAATTCCATTGTTCTCTATTCTAGGCATTCATGTTTTTCATCTACTTCTCTAGCTCCCTTAGATCTTCATTAGTGTCTTCTCTAGTCAGTGGGCCTTTTTTTTTTTTTGTTAAGGTCATTATCTGAATAATTATACCTTCTTTAAATTTGCAAGCACTGTTTTGAAATATTTTACCTCCACTGATATCTTTCAGACTATATTGCTGTGCACTTATGATTTTCTCCTACTCAATATCCCTGGAGCTTTTTGGAGGCATTTTACTTCCTTGTCTTTTCATGTTTCTAGATATTTTTGTTTCTTTCTGTGGTGAGGTCTGGAGCATTTTTGGCTCAGTGTCATTATTTGAGAGTGAGCTACTGTATTGTGTATGATGTCTACGTATTCTGGGTAGCTAAATAAAGGGAAAAAAAATCAACCAACGAGAACAACTGTGTTACGTTGGCTATAACAGTAAAGCCAGTAACAGCAGTGGCATCAAACATCAGTTGGATACTATCAAACCTAAGAACCACTTACAAACTGCCCTTAACCAGAGCGAAAAGGTGTATGAATTTAGTGAAGATACTCTCAACACTCAAACATTCACCTATGGGAATTCAGCCCACTCACATTTGCTGGTGGGGGCAGTGATACAAGAACAAATGAATATCATTGGAATAAATGCCATCCCACCAAACCTGGGTTCCAACAACAGAATATAGACCCCCTGATCTTCCTACCCAAGCATAAATCTCTCAGGGGATCCCAAGAGAGTCATATTTATCTACCCACCTCACCAGGCCCGTTTTTCAAAGCTGCCACTCACCCAGTCTTTGTAGAGGGATATCACTGCAGTTCGGCGGTGAAACTCTCCTCCTGGGTGTTGGTCTTAAAGAAAAAAACTAATCTGTGCAGCCTTTTATTCATATAAAGCCCTTGCTTGCCTCTTGGAAGTCTCTGTAATTAACCCCATCACTTTTTTGTTCAAATGGCTTTGAAAACTTTGTTGCGTCCCCTGCAGAGCTGCCTGTGCTCTGCAGCTTTGGTTACATTTGAAGTTTGGTGCTTCAGAATTCTCGCTCACTCAGGCTTAGAAGTTCCTTTGTTGTTAAAGAGGATTGTTAAACGTGCTTCTTTTCTATAGGTGGAAATCCATGCACTATTCTAACAAATGGGGTTTGTAGTCTGTGTGCTGTACTAGCCAATGAGACGTGTAAGTTTGTGACCAATGAGGTTGCTGGACCCAAGGAATGAGATGATATTAAATGTAATTCCACCCCTTAACTTTAGGAATCGTCTATAAATTGAGTACGAACCGCCTGGCTTCAACAGAGGCAGAACCAGCCTTGGTGGAGAAGTCCCGTTCTGTTCTGTTGATCTTAGAATAAAGGTGCACACTCCCCCCATCCCACTTTTTGTTTATTGGTACATTTTAGGTATATATTTGATCACATTTGACATAGAGAATTTGTACCTGTACGTGATGTATCTTGTTCATTTTTAACCCCCACTTTCCTATATGTACAAGCTTTGTTTCCCTTTTTGTTTGTTTGTTTGTTTGTTTTACATTTGATAGTAAAATCATCAAATTGTACAATTTGCCTCCAAAACTCCTGAAGACATCTTCCCTTCTCCTGGGCCAGCTACACTGAGCTCCAAGATGCAACCCTAGAACTATGCACACTAATTTAGCTGGAGTTCTGTCACTTGAGTCCCATTTTCAGTCAGATGAGTTGCTTGGTTGTCACCTCTGCACACTTGAGCTGTAGAAAAGCCAGGAGCAGAGAGGGTAGGATTTGGTAGTTCGGCTACGTTTCTGCCTTCCACATAGATTGTGCAAGCTTGGGCTAGCAGCAGTGACAGTTGGGGTGTTGGAGTGCAAGAGTCACATGGTTGTGATGGGAGGGGCTGGGTGTGTTTTCTATAAATTCTTCCTTTGTATCTGAATCTGTACAAGAAGAAGTTTCTGATGATGTCTGAGAGTCAAACTAAAACTTTAAAACTGTAGGAGAGTTCTGTAATTCATACAAAGATATGAAAAAGGAATTGTTTGATACAGGTCTCCATAATGATTCTGGGAAAGTGATATCAGTCTCATCTCTCCTTAGGTAGTCATTCTAGAGTCCCTACTGAAGCAAAGGTCCATAACTACTTCCTAATACCTCATCTTCTTTTTCATACGATGGGCTTGTGCTGAATAACAGTTGCCCAGCCTAGGATTGTATTCCTTGGACTCCCTTGACTGTAAGGTGGAAATCTGTGGCTGCATTCTAATCAGCGGGATGTAGGAGAAAATTACATACACAGCTGTCAACTCAGGGCTAAGGAAGCCTCTAGCAGTTCCACCATCTCCTCTATTTTGTATGCAAATGTTGAGGGTGACTTTGGTCAAGCAGGCCTTTGATGCAAACAATATGCTCTATTGTTCCCAAGCCATCACTGTGTGGAGCATTGCATTCCTATCACCAGTCATACTTGTAAGTGGAGCAAGAAATCATTTTCCCTTGTGTTAATCCAAATATTTCTGAATTTAACCTTTTTGTACTGGGGCTACTTGAACCTAGACCATATATGTGTTAGACAAGTATTATTGTCCTGGGATGTATTCAGCTGTATCCTGAGTTGTAATTTTTACAATGAGATGGAGAGTATGTTACTCAGACTGGATTCAAATTTGGTATTCCCCTATCTCAACTTCCCAAGTAACTGAGATTAGGCAATATACCACCTTACTCAACTGAATTTATCTTTATAAATAGCCAGTGTTGCTTTGATTAATATAAATTAAGAGTGGTGAAGTTTGTAAAAATACATATATATTTTCCTTTACCAAGTAGGAAACTTTGATTAAAAAATAAAGATCTAGTCAAGGATGGTAGCACATACCTCTACCTCAGTAGCGAGGCAGGTTGAGAGCATTCAAAGACTCAGCACTTCACTTCCTCAGCACAGGAAGATTATCACAAGTTTAAAACCAGCCTGGGCTACATAGTCAGGCTGTGTCACCAAAAAAAAAAAAAAAAAAAAAAAAAAAAAAAAAAAAAAAAAAAACCGATCCAGCATGCTGTCAAAATGTTGATCCTCATTTACTAAATTAGAAGTTGTGACTGATTTTCTGCATTTCTAACAAGTTCACTCATGATGTGAAGACTGGAACAGACTTTGAACAATGGAGTTCCAACACAGTGGTCCTTCAGCCCTCAGTGAGTAACAGAACCCCTCAAAGGGGCTTTCAAGGCTTGGCCAGGTGTTGACTATTAGGCCCCAAACCCAGGGTTTTAAGGTCAAGAACAAGAACTTGTATTTCTAATATTTTCTTAAAAATGATAATTCTATTGATCAGAAGCCACACTTTAAGGATCTGCAGTTTCAATTATGATTATAATTTTCTTTTTCTTTTTTTTTTTTTTTTTTGACATGGTCTCATTTTGTAGTTCAGGCTGGCCCTGAACTAACTCTGTAGTCCAGGCTGGCCTCAAACTCACAGCTATCCTCTTCCCTCTGCTTCCCAAGTGCTGGCATTACAGGCATGAACCACCATGCCCAGCTCAATTGTGACACAAATCAATTCTTTCCCAACTTCTGCAGCAACTTCTTTCTCAGCTCCATGTCATTTATTTCGGATATGTTGCATGCAAAGAAGAGAACAGCTTTAGATCAATACCTTAGAGTGGTTATAATCATCCACAGTAATTTTATTGTTGCTTTTTGTTTCATTTTTTAAGTACTTCTCAAACTTAGATTAAAAAAAAAAGATCCAGCCAGAGATGGAAATATTTATTTCCAGATCTCAGTCCAAACTAACTGAATTTAAATTGTTTTGGTAGAGAAAAATGTTGGCATTAATATTTCTGTATAGCTCTGCATATGATTCTATTAAACAACTAGGTTTTAGAATTATAACCTTAAAGAAATGATAAGGGTCAGCAGTCTGGGAGAGAGAAGATTATTTTTCCTAAACTCTTTAGCCATGTATGTGAAGATCAAACTTATCTAATTTTTTCTCTAACCAGTCAGAGAAAGCTCAAGTTCTCTAACATATGGTTTGTATTAATGCTATTAAACAACTCTCTCCTGGCCTTTGAAATGAGATTGAGTGAGGCTGCCTGAATGGAAAAGAAGCTCAAGGAAATTGTCCAGTTTTTAAAAATGGAAGTGACAGCTAATAGTAACAGAGAAGAGAAGGGCAGAAATGGAAAGGAGAGGAAGAGAAGGGAAGAAAATAAAAAGAGAGGTAGGAGTAGAGAGAGAAGAAGAAAGAGAAGAACACAAAACTTTCTTTAGAGAAAAAGGAAATTATTTTGCTTCATATCAAAAAATAATTTTTGGCTATCAGCCATTTATCAACTATACAATTGGTAGCTAGAATTGTTTCTCAGTGTGGCTTATTGTCATCAGTGACAAAAGCTCAAGAAAGATTGCAGTGGATTCCATTGGTGTCTACACCGTAGAGAAAATTTTCAACAAGGAACACTTCTCAGAGTGATTAAAATGCACTAACAGTCCAGTTTGTCAATCGACAGAATCATTAATTTCTTATCATAGACCAACTATCAAAATCAGGAAGTATTTCATAAAAACATCATGTTATGAACAGCTCACAGATTTTTCTCAGCAAAAAATTACTGAACAATGGGAATAATTTGTCCCATTATACTCTTGAATCAGCAACTATATATCCTTCTAAGTAAAACTTGATGCATTTGTCCAATATCCATCTCAGGCCTTTACTCTTAGCATCTAACACTGGGAAGATCTCCCCCTGCTCCTTGCCAAATCCCTTTCCTGTGTGAAATGAAGGTCCACCTGGCTGCACCTTGGGGCCAGCTTCCTTCAGGTGCTAGCTAACCCATCATATAGCTCACCTGCTCACTTTTGTGTCCTACTCTTTCCTTTTGGATTCATTTCCTTCTTTCCTACTTAAAAAAACATCTCATTCAGCAACATTCTGTGTTCAAGAGTTGAGTTTCTGGACTGTAAGATAGCAGTTTCTTTACTTTGCATTAAGGAAGCTAGCCCTCCATTTGCTGATCAGAAATCCACCTTCCATATGACCAGTGGTCCTTTCTTTCTTTATGTTTTTCCTGCAAGTACTGGAATTTGAACCTGGTGTCTTCTGCAGGCCGCACAAGTGCTTTGTCATTGAGCTATATTTATTTAAAAGTCCTTTTCTTATTTCTTGTCAGAGTTTTGCAGTTTTCCCAGGATAAGTCTTATGCAGATTTAACCTGACTTATTCTGCTGAGTATCCTTCGTCCATCTTGTGTCTTAGAAGTACTTTATTACTTGTTCAGTAAATTTTCAGCAGTTGTTGATTGAATTAATTGTCTTTAAATAATTATTCTTGTTCTTTGATTCTGAATTTTCTTACATTAACTTCTAGGTCTCAAATTCTACCTCATCTCCTACATTTTTTTTCCCTCTCTGTGCTGCATTTTGACTGATTAACTTAGGTATGCATTTCTGTTCTGTGATGCTTTAGCTATGTCTAGTCTAGATGTTTAGCACATCAAATTTTAATGACAAGTATTTTTACTTTAAAATACTTTGAGTGACATGGATCAATTGTACACATCAATGGAGTTCAGTGTAATCTTACTATTGTTTGTCTGGGTTTGTTTTCCTTGGTTTTGCTTTTATAAGATAGCATCCCTATTAGTAGTTCAGGCTGATGATCACTCATTATGTAACCTAGGCTGGCCTTGAACCCATGGTAAATTGTTTGACTCAGCCTCATGAATGCCATGATTATATCATGTACCACTATGACTGGCTGTGTTCATATCTCAATTTCTTCTAAGAATTTCACTCTCTGGAGATCTGTTTTACATTAATTTTTCAATTTGGGAAAAGTACTAAGCTGCATCATATATGTGGTGAAAACTGTACCCCAAATCCATATCTTGTACAGACAAGATGGATTTTTCAAATTTCAATAGATATTTAGCTCACATATAGCTCAGAGGAGAAAAAAAATGTATCTAGGGCAACCAAGCCCACCAGTACCTCAAGCTGCACCATCAAACATCGGCACCCAAGGATGGGGCCTGCCTGCCTCCATGCTGACAGTGCCAGGGACACCCAAGGACACTCTAGGTAAATAGGAAGCAATGGAATCAGCCAGAACCTCAGGAAGGCAAAGTTAGATACCCATTCCTGAGGCTGGGGCCTGCCAGCCTCCACTACCTAGTGCTTTCAACCAAGGTGATCTGACTGTTCTGTTTGAGTCCCTTCCATGGTATGCCAAAACTAGGGTTGTTTAGGGCTCTTTGCAGATCCAAGAACAACAACCCAGGAAATACTTAAGGGAATATTAGGAAGAAAGAGACTTGCAATAAACATCACCAGACAACAGGGCAGATATAAAGCCAAAAATAACAGCAGCAACACAAGCTCAGAAATGAGGAAAAATTCAAAGTCTCAGATGCAAAGATCTTCACCTCAAGGTAATATTGGGGGAAGGAAAATGGAGAAGTCTGAAGCTCAATCCCCAGGAATCTTTGAGTTGGTAATCAAAGCAGATGTAGTAAAATCAGAAAAATCATAAAATCAGTAAAATCAGAGATCAGAACTGATCTCTGAGATGAAAACAGGGATACTGTACATAGTTAATAATATGATTAATAAAGCTAAAGAGATATCAGAGGGTTGACAGAATCTGAGATAGTAAAAACAATGGAACCTTTTACAGAGTTGTAAGTAGAGGTCCTGGTAATCAATAAATAAAGCAAATTTTACAAAATAGAATGAGTATGGTAAAATACTGAATTTCAGGACTAGAAGACAGGATCACAGCCAATGAACAGAAAAGTCATAATTTATGCATAATAGCAAGGGATTGTGAAAAATCAATCCAAAAACTCCTAAATTATTTAAAGAAGAATAACATAAGATTGATTGGAGTCATTGAGGAATCAGGAGACAATACAAAAAACATAAAAATAACTGTTCAGAGATAATGGCAGAAAACTTTGAGAACAGGAAAAGAATTGGTCATACAAATATATGAAGTATATAGAACTCCACATAGCTATAACATGAAAAAATCTACACATAAGCATAAATTATAAAGGTTCCAGATATACAAAAAAGAATGAAATACTAAAGCTGCCAGAGAAAAGAAAACAATTACACACCAAGGAATACTCAACAGAATCACAGCAGACTTTTCAACCCAAATACTCAATGCAAGAAAAGCCTGGAGTGAAATATTTCAAGTCTTGAAAGAAAACAACTTCCAACCCACACTGATCTATCTTGAAAAACTTTCCTGCAATACAGAGGGAGAAATAAGATACTTCCATGCACAGAACATCTGAAGAACTTCACAAATACAAAACCTGTACTTAAAAACTTTCTAAAGAATATCTTGGAGAAAGAATGAATGTTACCAACCCATAAGAACCAAGAGAGTCAACCAATCAGGCCAGACAAGAAACTGATGGAAAAAGGGCAAAAGTAAAGAATAAAAGAGCCAAGAACAGGAAAATATGACAGCACTAAGTCTGTCTATATCAGTTATAACCCTTAATGTCAATAGACTCAGTGTATCAATTAAGAGATGCAGAATTGCAAAATGGATCGAGAAGAAGATCCTACAAGTCTGCTGCATACAAGAAACACATCTAATTAAGAAAGAAAACCAGAAACTGAAAGAGAGGGGATGGAAAACAGGTCTCAGTGTGACAGGAAACTGCAAAAAAGCAGGAGTGGCTATCTAATTTGAAGACAAAATAGATTTCAAGCCAAAAATGATAAAGAGAGACAAAGAAGGACGCTGTATTCTCAGACAGGGAAAAATTCAAGAGAAAGAAATAGCAACCTTAAATATTTATGCACCAAATTTAATGTACCCAACTATATGAAACAAACATTACTGGACATGAAAAGCCAGATGAACACCAATACAATAATAGTAGGGAAATTTAGTACCCTGCTGTCATAAAGAGATAGATCAACTGGACAGAAAATCAATAAGGAAATACTTGAGCTAAACCAAAAACTTCAACAAATGAACTTAATAGATGCCTGCAGATATTTCACCCCCACAAAGTCCGAATTTACACTCTTCACAGCTGCTCATGAATCATTCTCTAAAATAGACCACGTGTTAATTCACAGGACAAATTTAAGTAAATGAAAAGTAATTGAAATTAGCCACTGCATACTGTTGAACCATATGCCTTGAAATTGAAGTCAAATAGCAAAAGAAATGGAAACAAGAAAATGGAAAAGAAAAGCAAACACATGGAAATTGAACAGTACTTTTATGACCAACAAATGGGTCACAGACCAAATTAAACTGTTTTTCACAATTAAGCGATGTACAAGGATGTCCACACTCACCTCTCTTGTTCAATATAGTGCTGGAAACATTTGCCACAGCAATTAGGCAAGAAAAAGAAGTACAAGGAATAAAGATAGGAAAGGAAGAAGTTAATGATATGGTATTGATGGCATGGTACTCTATATAGAGGATCCTAAAAACTCAACCAAAAAACTGCTGGACTTAATCACTAAATTTTGTAGTGCAGCCGGATATAAGTTCAATGCTCAAAAATCAATAGCCTTTGTATACGCAAACAACAGGAACACACTGAGAAAGAATTTGGGGAGTCAATCCCTTTCACAATAGCATCCAAAAAATGAAATATCTAGGAATCAATCTAACAAAAGAGGTAAAAGACCTCTACTCTGAAAACTACAGTACTCTGAAAAAGGAGATAGAAGAAGATATCAGAAGATGGAAAAGCATACCTTGCTCTTGGGTAGAAAGAACCAATATCATCAGAATGACTATACTCTCACAGCTACTATATAGATTCAACACAATCCCGATTGAAATCCTAACAACATATCTCACAGCTTTTAAGAAAAAAAATGAAAAAATTCTTCTGGCACCACAAAATCCCTAGAATAGTGAAAGCAATTATAAGCAACAAGGACATGGTGGGGAGTAATACAAGCCCCAAACTTGAAACTACACTACAAATCAACTGTGATAAAACTGTATAGTACTGGCAAAGTAACAGACCTGAAGATCAGTGGAATAGATTACAAGATCCAGAAACAACTCCAGATACACTGAGTCACCTCAACATCGACAACAGAGCCAAAAATCCTCAATGCGGGAAAGATAGCCTCTATAAACAAATGGTAATGGAAAAACTGAGCTTTACCCTGCCAGAGATGAAAACTAGACCTGTCTCTTTCCCTGTGTACCACACTAAGAACCAAGTGAGTTAGAGATCTAAATATTAAAACAGAAACACTTAAACCTGCTGCAAAATAGGTTAGGTAAAATCTTTGAAGACACTGGCTTAGGGAAAGACTTCCTGAACAAAACTTCTATAGCATGAGAACTGGCAGAAGAAATCAACAAATGGAATTTCATTCTTTTAAAATCTTCTTCTCAGCCAAACAAACAAAAACAAAAACAACAACAATAACAACAACAACAACAAAAATAACCAATAACAGCAAAAAGGCAACCAACAATATGGGAAAGAATCTTGATCAGCTGTTTCTCAGATAAAGAATTACTCTCTAGAATCTATAAAGATTCTAAAAAAATCAGCCCACCCAAATTTTAGGTCCCAATTTAAAAATGGGCATCTTAAATGAACAAACACTTTTCAGAGGAAGAAATAAGAGCAGTTAAGAAGCACATGAAGAAATACTAAACATCACTTGTTATTCGAGAGATGTAGATGAAAAAAAAATTAAGATTTCATCTCACTCCACAAAGAAGGGCTGCTATCTCAGAATTAGCCAGCAATAAATGTTGGTGAAATTACAGAGAAAAAGGAACCCTTCTTGACTATTGGTGGGAATGTAGATTCCTACAATCCCTGTGGAGATTCCTCAAAAAACAAGGATTAGAGGTCCCATTTGACCAGGCCATTGTTCTGCTAGGTATATACACAAAAGAATTAAAAGATTCACACACAGTGACAAATGTGCACCCATGTTTATAGCAACTCAGTTTATAATAGCTAAATCTTGGAAACAACCAAAATGTCCATCAACTGAAGACTTGATAAAGAAGATATGGTTCTTTTTTTGGGTGGAATATTACTCTGCCATAAAAATGATAAGATTGAGTCATTTATATTCAAATGGATGTAATTTCAGAACATCCTCATAAGTGAAATAAATAGATCAGAGCTGTGTAAATATCATATCTTCTATCGGTTATAAGAAAATGAAGATGTAAATTGATTCCATAATATATAGTATATGTTGTGAAGTAGAAAATAAGCAAAAGGAAATGGGGTATAGGGAAAAGAAATGAGGGGAAAAATAAAGTGATAAATTTTTTTTTTTAAAAAAAGAAAACAAAGCTAGGTACACAGGGGGTGGGGTTTTAAGGTCGGTAGGTGAATTGGAAAAATGAGAATTAAGTCATGTCATATACTGGTACAAGTTCTCAATGTTTTATGCAATCATGTTGTGTATATATAATGTATCAATAAAGATTTGAGTATTTTAATTGAAATCTTTATTGGTACATTACATATACACTCATGATTGCACTCAACAATGAGAATTTGTACGAGCATATGACACAACTTAATTCTCATTTTCTCCCATAGCCCTACCTACCCCACCCACCACCCCTTATATACATAAACTTTTCTTTCTTTCTTTTTTGTTAAAATCTCATTATTTTCCTCCTTCACTCTTTTTTGCTTTGAGTATTTTCTACTTCACAATATATAACATACATTCTAGAACTCATTTACATCTTTATTTTCTCATACCAGAGAAAAGATTCAATATTTACACATCTGTGACCTATTCATTTCATTTATGAGGATATCCTCAAGGTATGTCCATTTAAGTACAAATAAATCAAACATCAATTTTTATGGCAGAGTAACACTCCATTGTGTAGAAGCAACACAGCTTTTTTATCTGGTCTCCAGTTGATGGACATTTTGGTTGTTTCCAAGATTTCCTGATCTCCACAGGGGTTGTATGAGTCTACATTCCCACCAACAGTGGAGAAGGGTTCCTTCTTCTCCACAGCTTCGCCAACACTTGTTGCTGGCTAATTCTGAGATAGTAGCCATTCTTTGTGGAGTGAGATGAAGTCTTAAAGTTGTTTTCATCTGCATCTCTCGAAAGACTAATGATGTTGAACATTTCTTCATATGCTTCTTAGCTGCTTTTATTTCTTCTTCTGAAAAGTGTCTGTTCATTTCAGATGCCCATTTTTAAATTGGGTCTTTAAATTTGGGTGGATTGCTTTTTTTTAAAGCCTTTTATATATTCTAGATAGTAACCATTTGTCTGAGAAGCGGCTGGTCAAGATTCTTTCCCATATTGTTGGGTTGCCTTTTCACTTTGTTGGTGGTTTATTTTGCTGTGCAGAAACCTCTCAATAGGATGAGATACCATTTATCAATTTCTTCTACCAGTTCTTGTGCTATAAGGAATTTGTTCATGCTTTTGAAAGAACCAAGAATCTAATTTCAAGCTAAGGTAACCAGTAAAAACCTGTGTGAAATAGATTGATTTATTTTCCTTCTTTAGTACCTATTAAATATTTTATATAATCTTTAATACCTTGTATTACATTTGGATGAAATACAATGCAACTCTCATTGGTTTAGCAGACTAAATGCAGTAGGACAACTGTGTTGGTATTGCAGTTTATTAAACAGTATTGATATGGCCTTCTTCTCCCTTTTAACTGTACACATGCTGCAAAGGAACCTTGCAAACACTATTTCAAGTGGTTTCACACTCATGAAAATCCAGTATTAACTAATAATTATCTAGACAGATGCAACCCAGTGGCTTAATCTCTATTTGGTTTTTGTCAAAAATAGAGTTCTCTGTTCAACTGTGTGTACACTTGATTTTTCTTCTGACATCATTTCTAGGTGATTCTATGTGTCGTGTGGGGGTGAATGGAGAAGTATAAATCCAAGCGACTAAGAATTTATAAAAGCAAAACTATCATCCTAAAGGGAGAGACCTTCTAGTGACAATTTCTACATGAAAAGATAGTTAAATAAGTAGCCTGTGACTTCCTTTATTTGTGTAAGTACTCGACTTCAATATGGATGATTATTTCAAAACAAATTAGAAGTGAAAGAAATGAACATGGGGAAAGCTAAAAGACATTTTTTTTTTTTACTATCTAAAGAGAAAACACAAAATATATCAAAGACAACTATCCCCTTCAAATTAACCAAAATTCAAAAAGTCCATCCTTAACTGTGGTGCAGCCAATTAATGTTCATTAGATCTCATGTCCCTCCAGTTTTTCACCCAGGGGCTGAAGGGTTAATGGAATGAGACAGGGCTACCAGGATAGCTGAGGAATGATTTTTGCATGAATAAGAATTCAGGAGTGGGAGTGAGATGTGCCACTTCCCGCTCCATCTCAAGGTACTTCAGGCTCAACTGGATATAAAAATTAGACATTGTTCTTTCTGCTTCATACATCACCCAGCAGAACACAGCTGGCTTTTTGGCTCAGGGGCAAACACATTTGAATAGACAAAAAAATGCAGCTCTGTTAGGGTAGCTTGACTGAATTGCCCTTCAACTTGGGTTTTTTTCTTATTATTTTATTTGTTTATTCATTCATTCATTAGAGAAGATCGGAGGTCTTTGAAATGTCCCCAATTCCTCAAATAGCTCTTCATTTAGAAAGAAGCATGACCCCAGTAAATTTTAGGTTATCATTGATTAACTTGGTCACCTTGAGCATTGTCTCTACTTATAGCTCTGGATCCTCAAGTGACCTCAGAGATGCCAAGATCTGAAGTTTGTATAGCCTTTAAGTCAAGGTGGTAACAATCTAGTTTAGGACAATCCCTCCTCCACTTCTTACACAATTTAAGAATCACATTACTTTTCTGATGTAGTGTGAACTGGCCCCCTGTGGTTCTTGATATCTTGGGGAGCTGCTCTGCCCATTTAGGAACAATTTGTTCTACCACAAAGGTAAATGTTTTACAGAGTGAACCTCGCTCATGAAATAATCAATTTGGTTTTCAAAGGGAAAGACATGTTCAAGCTGAAAGACAAAAATAATCAGGTGAAATGTAGAGAGAAAACTGGTGGCCTTAGAACCAGAATTTCTGTGATCCTGCTTTTGTTATAGTTGTTATTTTATAGTGTTGTTGTTGTGGTTGCTGCTGTTTTCTGTTGTCAGGTTAAATAAATGAACAATACTCCTATTTTATCAAATCACTGTAACACATCCTCTAGGAAAATAAAATATTTTACCAACCTTGCTTTTAGGACTTTGCCACCAACAGTAATGAAGTGGACCTAGTCTGACTAAAGTTATAGTAGAAAGATGAAGGCAATAAGAGGGGGAAACACTACAGAAACAACAACAACATCCTTTGCCTTAACTATGGTGAAATTAACACTAGTCTCATTCAAAAATGTGTTCCACAGTGACATCTGATGCTTTGGGGTGTATTAACAGTGTTGAAATACATAAGAATTTTTAAAACTATGGATTTCTTCTACAAAGTGAGTAATGTTATAAAACGACATCCTTATATTTAGATACTCTGTATATTAAGATTAAATACTAATTTTTTTCTTTTAAAAATAACATGCATAGTGCTTAAAGCATATCATCCTCTGGGTGCTGAGTTATACAAGAAGGATTTATTTGACATTTTTGCCTTTGACATATGTATGCGTTTGTACACACAAAGATATTAATAGATAATTTTGAACAGAAAACTCCATTATTTTTACATACAAATATGTATTGGCTCGATAAACTTACCAGTATAATGAAATACATTTTGTTTTCTCCCCGTCTCCAAACTTTTTACCTTGACAAAAAATAGGCAACAGAATAAGTTCTGACACCTCAAGGGGAAAGATTGGCCAATGCATATTTTCATTTCATATATATTTTGGTCTTTCTGGTTCTATAACCTAAATAAAATTTATTTCCCCATGACATAGGGACAAAAAGTCAGAAAATGTGTAATAACGGAAAACAAGAGTGTAACCCTGCATAAATTTGTAATTAAGCTCTGGATAGTAAAGGTGTTTAGGCAAGTGGGGAAAATATAGTGTCATAGAAGATGAGTACTTTAAAACTAGTCAGTCAGCTTTTAAGCCAGTAAAATGGATCCAGAGTTGATGAATGCCTGAAAGAAGATCAATTCTGGAGAACTGAACAGTGTGTATCTATTTAGAGATGACTTTTGTAGATGGGGGACTGTGTCCTTTAAAACTCAGTCCATGGGAGTGATTCTCAGCAGAGAAAATCATAAATATTTTCTTTCAAAACTACGTGTTCTAGCCAGTCCTTGGCCTCTAATCTTCTTCCTTCAGAGAAGCCCTTCAGTTGGTCCTCTGGGAATTTTGTCAGATAAAATCAGAATCTTCTGGTTAAGAAGTAGTCAAAGAACCACGGAGGCCAGGCCATTGGGATAGTTAGTGCCATAAAGTTCCAGGAAGTACGTTTGCTACTAATCAACAATAACAAGCAGCCTACAGACCTCTCAATCATGACTCTTCTTTTGCTTTCCTTATCCCTTTGCCATCAATACCTACATTGCCCTTTGTCTCCCTTTACCTTTCTGATTTCTCCACTCAACTGCATTCATTTTTCAAAAATCTAACTTCCTCTTAGGATGAGGCTCACAGATTATCCACTGTTAATTTCTCCAGGGTTTGGTGTAAAGGCTTTTTATTCATGCCTCTCCAATGCTTTAATTTTATGTTTTAGCATTTACTATAATTGATTTATTTGCTTCTGTCTTCATCATTATCTGTATTTTATAAGATCAGGAATGTTCACTTGGTTTTGATGCTCCTTTGTTGGGTTCTGGTGCTTCCTGAATGTATATTGAAACAATTTAATCTGAAATACCAAAACACAATTTTTTTTTTTTTTTTGAGACAAGGTCTCACTTTGTAGTTCAGACTGGCCCTGACCTCAGCCTCAAACTCACACCACAGTAATCCTCCTGCCTCTGCCTCCCGAGTGCTGGGATTATAGGCATGAACTACCATATCCAGCACTGTGGTATTGATACTGGTTGCTGCTGGACGTGAGTCTCCACATCCAGTATTGTATGTGCTTACCAGGGAATCAAACCCAGGCCCTTGTGCTTGTCAGACAGGCCTCGGAACGACTGAGGTAAACTCCTGGGCCCACCAAAGCACAGTTTTTAAAGATTTATTTTAAAATAACAATATAAAAAATTATCAGCAAAAGGATGAATTTTATTCAATTGTCTTAATCATGGACCAAATCTAGGCAATATAACAAACTTGAGATACAAATTAATATCACACTTGCATGTAAAATACAGCTACCACCAGATGGAATGTTCAGATGCACAGGTGAGCAGGTTTCAGGTGATTTGGCTGAATTAGAGAGCTCTTCTTTGGATGCATTTGATTGGCATGAAATGCACTACTTAGACTTTGTGTAATGCTTAGCATTACAGAAGGCACAAAAAATGGGTAGGAGAATCTCCAGAGCACTAATGTATTTCTGTCTTCCCATGCTTTTCCTGGCTGTGAACAACTGCAATTATGTAGATAACACCGTTTGTGAATTTTGTTTGAGGAGGTGTACTGCCTGAATGGACACCAGAAAAAAATGATCTAAAGAGTTAATATGCAATATGTACCAAAATTTTTCAAAGAATTCAATGATCATCAATAAATCCTGTTCCTGTAGTTACTGTGTGTAGTTCACCTTAGCACTGCTGAGTGAAGAAACTGAATCTTGCTGAGATAAAATATCTTCTCTAAAACTACACAGCAAGAAAAAGGAAGAGAGAATCCAAATCTTGCCCCACCTGACATCAAATATATAGTGATTCTTCATTCCCAAGCCCCTGCCTGCTTGTACGGTGGCTCATAGAGGGCAAGGTCCACATCACCGGGCTCACATGGGGCTGCCTGCTAATGAGTAAACACTCCGGGTCTTTATTTAGCTACACTCACCAAAAGCGTTGTGTAGCATAACAGACCAATTAATCTGAGGAGACAAGTCTGAGAAATGGTGCATAGAAATTCACTTACATAACTTCATGTCTTTTCTGCATATAACTTGCTCAGTTTCAATCTTAGCTACTATAATTCATGCCTCCTGGGTAAAGGAAGGGGACTTCATTCCAGTTGCATCTATAGAACAACTATATAAGTGATTTCTTCTATAAGTCTTTCCTTGTTTTTCCTGTTTCCTTATTTTCCCTAGTTTTAATCATGTTTCTATTCATTCATTTTCTCCCTGTGCATAATTCTTAGATAATGTTTTTTGGTACCAGGGATTACACTCAGGCCCTTACATATGTCAGGCAGGTGATGCACCACTGGGCTATATACCCAGGGCTCCCTGTTCATAACTGGGAGGTTTCAGTATGTTTGCAATGTGGCTATTACTCCATTTCCTCATTATATAACTTTTATTCCTCTGTCTTATATTTAACATGAAACGCAGGCTTCTCACTCTTTCTCATTTCACTATAGCTCAGCACTATGAAATGTGACTGCTGATATCATTGCCCTATGCCCCACCCTTACCCTTAACTCTTAGCTTTTGCTGCAATCACTTTGAGTTCCAAGCTGGTAGTTTTATTTTTTATCATAACAGAAAGGACTTTCTGTTTCAAAACTAATTTTCCAACAAGTGCATTATAAATTTGTTTTGACATTTATTATCCATTTGTATGGACTTCTATATTACATGATTTGCTGTTCACAATATTTTTGTCTTCAGTTTTTTTTTTGTGTGTGTGTGCTATGAAGATTTTCTTTAGTTTTTCCTCAGGTAAATGGCATATTATTTGCATTTCTTTCCTTTTCCTTCTATAAAGCCACTGTTATTTCATAATCTTTGGATTTCCAGCATGTTAGTTGGGAAGTATGATTGTAGTCTGATCCCTTTTTCTTTGGAAATGTCTTGCTCTTACTTGGTTAAAGCTTCTGATCTACTCTCTTTGCTCTAGATTTAACAGTATTCTGAATGTGTGTCTTATGATAATTCTGCCTGAGACTAAGCTGGTTTAGTGAACCTGCCTTTCAAGAATTTCTTGAAGGGGCCGGGGAGTTAGCTCAGTGGTTCCGGCGCCTGTCTCACAAGCGCAAGGACCCGGGTTCGATTCCCCGGTAACCACATAACAATACTGGGTGTGGAGACCCACACCCAGCAGCAACCAGTACCACATACCACAGTGCCGGGCGTGGTAGCTCATGCCTGTAATCCCAGCACTCGGGAGACAGAGGCAGGAGGACTGTGATGTGAGTTGGAGGCTGAGCTCAGGGCCAGCCTGAACCACAAAGCGAGACCCTGTCTCAAAAAACCTAAAAAAAAAAAAAAAAAAGAATTTCTTGAAACCAGGAAATTTTCTTCTGCCATCTACATTGTTACTTTTCCCCTTTCTGCTTCTTTCCTTTCTCTGGAACTCTTATTATTTGTGTGCATGTCTTGAGTTGGTCATCTCTGCCTTTTGCCTTGTCCTTTGATTTCTGTATCATTGACTATTGAGATGTGAACTATTTTCCAACTGAACATGTAGTTTACCATTCCAGTTTTTAGCAAGGCTTATTTTCTTTCAAGTAATGGCCATGTTCCCAAATTTAAAAAAAAAAATCTATACTCTCATCTTTTACTCACTTGAGAGCTCTATTATTATAGATGAAATTTTATATTGGAATGTATATTGACATTTTCACTGATACTTCTTCAATGGGACTGCTTGTTTCTGACCTTTCTGCTCAGTTAGCTAATGCTCTTCAGTTATAACTTGTCTTTGCCTCAGTGTATTATCTCTATTTTGAGAAGTCCAGATAAAAAATAATGGGCTTTGTACAAAGAAGACCAGACAATACACTCTATCTTTAGAAACCATCAAAGAACAAATTGGCAAATAATTAACCTTGTTTGCTGAGACATTCTGCTTCTGAACTTCTGAGAAAATTATGACAGCTCTCTCCTAGCCTCTAGAAACAGCTCAACTGACACCTAGTTGCCCTCCTGGACCTCCAAGATCAGCTAGATAGGCAAGTTTCTCAGGATTGTAGAACATTGTCCAGTACACAATCACTAGAGGGATTCTTGTGAACTTACCACACTGGAAAGTACCTCCAGGTTCTTAGAGACAAAGAAGACCTGCTCTCTACACTTGCTATCTTGGGTCCTCCCCACATCTGAACTTTCTTTTTCTTTAGAAACCAGAGGCTCAGATCTGCCCTTAAGATTCACTATCCTACCTTTCTAGTGAAGAGTTCCAATTCAGAGGAGAATAAAAAGGTATGGAAGTCAGGAACATATGTTCTCAAGACTTTTCCTAGGATGTCCTCAGAACACTTTTACTAAGCACCTCTGATGTGTCAGTACTGGACTTTCTTGAGATGGAGCCATCATGGACATGCATGGTTAGTATTTAGGACATACAATGTCAGACTTCTATTAGACTGGGTATTACAGGGAACACTTGTAATCCTAACACTTTGGAAGACTGAGGCAGGAGAATGCCAAGTTTAAGCTCAGCCTGAGCAATTTAGTGACTAATGGAAATCTTGTCTCAGAGAAAAAATTTTAAAAGGCTAGGGATATAATTCAATGTTAAGGCTCTAGGTTCAATCCTCAGTACATATATACACATGTATATACAGATATATGTGTATACACATATATACAAATATACGTGTATACATACACACACACATATATATGTATGTGTGTATACATATACACACACAATAATAAAGTTGTTAAAAGTATAATAAAAATCTTCTTGATAGGTTAAGTGTCTTTCCAAATACATTAGTTATAAATATAAGGAACTAAATTTTATTATTGCAAACGCTAGCTGCAATATGTCACCAAATTGTTGTCACCTTTAATTTTCTAAAGCAATTGGCAAATTTCTGCAGTGTAACAAACTGACAGTATGGACATCAACTGTCTAGATCAGAGTTAAATTTGCCAGCAGATTGTCTTCGCCTGAAAAATTAAGGCTATACACATGAAATAAAGTAAGTGTAGGACACAGATAAGCTTTAAGGTCACTATCAAATTACCAAGATCCAAAAGGAAGAATGGAGAAGGATCACTACTCCTGTGAAGAAAAGTGAGAATTGCTACAGCTTACCTTTCTGAGCTACAGAACACGCTGTCGATGGTAGAGGACAATGGTTTCTTTCTAGAGAAGAAACATATACATATGCATATATGCAGCTTATAGTGATCCCCAGATAGTAAGCATTTTTCTTTGCCATTAAGGAGAAACAAAGGTCTCCCCAGCAGATGTCAGAGATGTAGAATTAGTATATGGACCCACTAGACTCTCAATACTCTGTGTTTTGGTCTAACTAATAGATGGTGCCACCTATTACAAGGTGCCCAGCCCTGAAGAGCAGAGTGGCCTTAATCTGAGAAGCTCACCTATCCTTTAAGTTCACATAAATAATCAACCATATATCACAATTTAGGGAAAGTGTCATAATCAGATTGCATCATTTAATATTATATTCAAGTCCAATGAGCTTAACAAATTAAAAGAACTCTCCCATTACTCAAATCATAGTATTAATCAATGACCTCAAGTCCCCAAAAGAGTCATGTGAACACAAGCACACAAACACACACCTAACCATATGTTCCACACTAAGAGCAGGTAGGCTGGACATTTTACAACTTTTCTTTTACTTCTACCTCCTTACTCCATCAGGCTCATTGTTTCTTAGATACTTGTTTTCTTTTCCTTAGGTATTTACCTCATTTATTTTAACATTTCTTAGAAACTTACCTTTTTCTTAGATACTTGCTCACTTTTTCCTTGAATGCATCATATTGAGAAACATATTATTTTTTTTAATATCTCCAGCATTAAATGTTAGTAAACTATAAATGATAATTAAGTCAAATTTATAGATATTTTAAAATTGTCTTTAATTAGAGTCATTAAAAAGAGAAACTCTTCTGTACATCATAGTTTATACCAGTCTCTCTTTTCTGATGGAACTTGTCTGAAATACTTACACACACAGGCACAGGACTCTTGAGGTCAACGGATTGAAAACAAGATGACCTGGGTCAATCCATACCACTCTACTCACATATTAAGGAACCACTGATTCCATGTTGGATTATGCACTCACTGTGTAGGAAAGAACAAAAAACAATAAGGACAATGGCAGTGGTTATCAGATTTCATTGATGAGGAAGTTTTTTTTACCAACTTAACAAAAAAAATCATGAACCTAACAAAAAATACATTCCATATATTCATCAAGTTACTTATTATTTAGACCCACTATAATAAGTTGGAAGAGAAAATAAATCTTTCCTAAATTTACTGAACACCACAAGTTCATCTTTCCTAGGTGAATTTTAGGATTCTTCTGGATGTCTTTGCTTTTGCAGATTATCAAAGGGAAGAATTTAGTAGATGGATTCAGCAGCTCCAAAGAAGACCAAAGGTCCAGTGTCAGGGCTGAACGGTCCCTCTGATTTCAAAGTGCCAGGTGCTCCCTAGAAAGGCAGAAGCACTTGTTTCAGTCTTTGTACAGCTAGGAGTAAGGCCTGCTGGGGAAAGGCGGGAGATGCTCCCCTCCTCTATGGCCAGTACTTCCGGTGAAGATGGATCTTTTCCCTCCCAGATCTTCTCCATGTCACTTGATTGGGATGAACAGCTGGACCACAGCTCTGCTACCTCAGAATGCTGCCATGATCAATAGATTCATATTGTACTAGAGCAAAGAAGGAGAAGACAGGAACATTCTTAGCATATTGCTTCATCGATGCAGAAAGCCTTTCCAAATTCAAGCATAGTTCAATTTATAAATGTAGAAAACTGAAGAGAGAGCTGATCAAGGTCAATTAGCCATAAGAGTATAGATTGGGTAAACAATTACGTCATATAATCATAACTCAATAACGAATCATCTTTTGAGGACTTCTGATATGTTGATGACTTCTTTGTATTATTTCAGAACAGTAGACAGAGGAGTTTTTATTTTAGACAAGATTAATACACACATTATAAATAGATTTAATAAATAATGTGAATTCATTAACCTAAACAGATGGCTTAGATTGAAAATCAAATTGACTTAATATATATCTTACTTATATGAATTGAATAATTCCAATCCTAGTCCAGCTAACACATACTTTTACCTGTGTCCACTCATGAGTATGTTTTCATGATGAGCTGCCCCAGGGAATACTCCTGACCTTATTACTGTACAGGACAAGGGCAGGAGCCACTGCTGAGTTCTAGAGGTACTTTATGGGGTCAAGGTCATCCTTAGACTAATCAAGGTTTCTCATACAACCCTCATAAAAACATATTCTGTGCTTTTGGTTTTAGCATGGTTATCTTAACAACTCTATATATTCCAGAAGGGGTGCATAGCTTGAGTTAGGAAATGTATGATGTTAAGGAACAAAATGAAGAGTCACCATACATCCACAGAGGTGATAGGATTTTCATTAGATATCCAATTAATTAATACAAGTGCTTGGAGACAAGTTTACCTATTGTGGCCTTACCTTATTATTTACTCTCCCTCATTTTAAAATTTATTTTTTAATGCAAACATTCTGTCTTCCAGAATCAAGAATAACTGAGTTCATATCTCAGTGATGTCATTTACTGGATATAAAACCTTAAAAAATCATTTAATATGTATAGAATTTAGTTTCTTTGTATGTAAAGTGAAACTAATAATAAACTAATTGTATAGAAAGAATATTAAATAAATGTGCTTGTTAGAGTTTCTTGATAAATACAAATGTTAATTATTATAATCATTAAGTAGTTCAATTTTCTAAACCTTCCTCAGCTTCTCCATGAAGGTAAAGTCTTCCGTCTTCTTTGGTGGTAACATTGTAAATCTTTTTTTAGATTATTTGCAAAAGTGAACATAGATAGGTAAGCTCATATTACTTATAGATTTCAAATGGAATATTCTTTCTTCCTTTTTATCCAATGCACTCCTTTAGTTGCCTATTATGTTCCAAAATTCTATCCTTTGGGGTTAAATTTTTCCATGCATGATCTCAGCCAAAGGTGATTGTTTTTTTATAATGCTGAATCAAATTCACTCTGTCTACTTTAAAATTAGAAGCAGATGAAAATAACTTATTTTATTTTTCTGCCTGAAAGAAACATAGGGCTTTTTCTGTGCTGAGATAATTCACTAATAGCAGAAAGTATCCATATATCTCATCTTCACTCAGGAAGTCTCCTGGCTAATTATGAGAATATTAATTAAGTTAGGGGCAATTGAAAAAGTTGCTTTTGAACTTATTCAATGTGAACTGGTATTAAATTACTACTGTATTTGTGTGGAGTCAGGTTTCAGAAACATCTGGGGGCAGATTTCCATCAAATATAACCATGACACTATGATCTTATTTCCAGGCAAAGAGTTAGGTAATCTACTGACAGTCAGTGGACTTGATCTCCAGGAGTTTCCGTAGTTTGCCCAAAATCATTCAAAAACATGCTCAAATTTTTTCATAATGCATAGTGTTTGGTCCAGATCCACTGGCCGCAATTCTTAGCCTTTCTTTACCCAGGGAGGCTGACCCTCAGAGAGAACATCTATGGGTTTCCTGGTCCTCAGCCTTCCAACTCATTTCAGTCAGTGAGCAGCAGACATAAGAGCCCAGTGGGTAGGAAGAGAGTGAACTCCGGATCTGTTCCCTTTTCCTCTTGGCTGCTGGGTTGGCTGCATCGGCTATCAAGTTCCTGCCCATCTTCCCTTTCCATTCAGCAGTTCCATGTGGTTCTGGATAATTCCCCTCACTCCTTCATCCAGAGGCACTGGGACTGTACTGATTTCTTGCTCTCACTGTAGCCTGATGTGCTATAGCCTGATGTGCTATATTTTACTGGTTTCTTTAATGTCTACTCAGACGTTATAATCACTCCCACCTCAAACTGTTCATCGGAGTGTGTCTGAGCACACACTATTATTTAAGCCTATTCCAATTCTGTCCTTCTACTTATAACACACATCCTGGTTTATCTGCCTGGAAAAGCCTATTAATCCTCAGAGATATAACATTGAGGACAGCTTTTCTGTCAGGGCTTCTTCACCATTCCTCTAAGCAGTGAGTTAAAAATCTCTGGATGGAAGTGTTGAGCTAGATGGTATGCTTTCACATTTTAGATCCATCATTTATTGATTGCATGATCTGATACCAAGGAAGATGCCTGATTTTTCCAGGACTCAATTCAACAGTGATAAAACAGAAACAATAATGTAACTCTTTGAAAATATTACTATAATTATTAAGTTAGTTGACTTTTTAAATAAATAAAAACATTGCCTGGAATTATTGGCTCAAAAAATTATCATTACAGTTGTTGTTATTATTATTATGAATTTATTTCATTAGCTTGTCCATTATATGTCCTAATGTTTCTCATTCTCTCCATCTTCCTTGTCTTCTCCCTCCTTTGTGCTTTTCTCCTTCCTTTTATTTCTTCTCTTTCTTTTATAATTGATATAATAATTGTATATACTTATAATATATCATACAATGTTTCAATATATGTGTATAAACATATATTGAGGATAAACACATCAGCTTTCTTCAATATTTATCCTTTCTCTGTAGCAGAAACATTCAAAATCTTTCCTTTTAGTTTTTGCTGAAATATACATTATCATTATCTAGAGTCACTTATTGTGCAGTAGCACATGTGAACTTCTTTCTCTTGTAAGTTGTAATTACCTGTTGAACAACTTTGCCTCCTGGATTTTTCTTAAATGTTTATTGAATCTTGGAAATAACTTATCCTACAATGATCATTCTCTTTTCTGCCTGCTTCTCCATTGCATGAACTCACTGAGGGCTGAGAATTCCATTCTGAATATTTTATGGGAGAATATTTGAAGAGGCAACAAAGAGCCAGGCAGACACATATACTAGAGACTCTTGTCTCTCTGAGGAACTCTTTAGGTTAATAAGTTTAATTCAAGATAAGGAGCATTGAAAACAGAAATATTTCCAGATTTCTAGTGTTTGATTCTGTTGTTTAGAAATGCATGCAAATGAAGACTTGGTAAGAGAATCCAGCCTTTATAAAACTCCAGAGCAAGGTAAGAATTTGAGAGGATGCCTACTTATATATTTACACACATATTGACACATCACATGGTATATCATAATTATGCACAAGTAACAGACCGATGTGAGAATATGATAGGATGCCCATATACATATACACATATACACAATATATTGAGATACTGCATGGTACATCACAGATATGTACAAGTAGCAGATCAAGGTGAGAATTTAAGAGGATGCCTGTAAAACATGGATTGGTAGTTCTGTAGAAGTCAAATTTTTAGGAAAATGACTATTGATTTATTGCCTGATTTTTTTTTTCATCTTCTCTCATGAAGAACTTTCAAAATGAACAGACCTGGGGCCTCTAGCTACTCCTTCAAGGTTGTGGCTGATCACAAGCCAGTGTGCAACAGATAAAAATTTCTCACTATACAGTTTGAGTTAACCATGCACATAAGTGGCAACCAAAGGAAAGTCTCAATGAGATCTACATAATTTGCTTTGCTTCTGGGACAGTTACTTTCTTAGGCCCTTTCCATCATGCCTCCAGCCTCTATCACAATGGTGCAGGCTGCCTAGCAATCAAGTGCAACCTTTCCTGTTGAAGATGATTTATCCTTAAGAAGAGAAATATACAATAGAAGTTAATTATATGCTGTTTGCTATTTATGATGGTATTCATTAGAAATTTTATATGAATATCATATTAATTATAATCGTGTTAACAGTAATCTTACTAGGTTCCTTATTATTATTTTCACTATGCAAATTAAGACTCTGAGATCTATTCTTGACCACACAAGTAGGTTAAGCTCTGCTTGATTTTCACACATTTATATTACTTTTATCTGTGAGTTTCTCTGAGTTATATAAAGGTTTCCATCTTAGGCACTATCTTTTCTACTGTACTCGGTGTGTTTGGAAATGTGTGTGGCATTTGTATTTGCCACATTAATGCTTGAGTTTCTTAGGTTATTAGCATGTGGCCAGAGAAGCTACTGTCCTGCAGAGAGTGGGACAAATCTACAATAGAAAGTAAGTGTCAAACTCTGTACACATCTTTTGAGAAATACTGTGCTTAAAGTTTGATGCTTGCCAAATTAATATACCATTGCATAAGAAATAATTAACTTACTTGAGTGTTATTTCAATTGAACTCATCTATCCTAGCCATTCAAAATGTTTGCATCCATACAAGTGCAGATATTTGACCAATGAGAAAGTTTAAGTTTGTAGATCAGATTTTAATTTTCATTGCATTATTACAACTGAAAATAAGATCTCACAATCTTCCAGTTTTAATTACTAGTCCCTGCTAGAGTTGTCACAGCCCAATGAGATTGGAAGTTGACAGGTTTTCCAACTCTGTTAATAAGCCTGTCATATTTAAATCCTATTTAAAAATTATCCTATGTAGCACTGCAATTTGAGACTTCAACAAAACCACCTGTTTCTTCATATCAAAAATGCTACTCTGCAAAGTCACTACTTTGAAATTGACATATATAATAATTCAGAAAACTTTTCATATTATTCTAAATAATCATTATTTCTCTCTTCATATGTCTTTAGATCTATATTTTATTTACTTCAGCATTTTCAAATAGATCTTCTGTGAAAGTATTTAACTTGGAGTAGCAGTGAAGAGTTATCTGGAATAAATTTGTTGTCTTATCCTCAACGTGGTATATCAATATATGACTAATGGCATGTGACAGCATGAAGATCAGCATGACAGAAATCTATGGAAGGAAAGATGATTCTTTAAGATAGCAATTTTCCTTCTTTCAATTTAGATGTGATTATAAATTCCAAACTCCCTTTCAGCCTCCAGAAACTGAAGCTAACATTACCTTCTAGAGTGGAGCCCCTAAAATGTGCAAACAGCAGGACTAGATAAATTGAGTAATATTCATTTAAACATCTCTCTTGTTATGTCTCTTTCAGATATAAATCTTACTATGTCATAGTCATACTTTGCATCTGTTCACACAGTTTGCTTCTTAGCCTTTATGTGCTTCCTATTCGGGAGTATAGATTTTATTTCCTAATAATCCCTCACAGCAAAGTGATCGCTTTGTTCCAAGCTCTACTGAAATAATCTGAGCAGCAGTAGAGATGTCGAGAATTAGGTAGGCTAGAGATTTAGAGCCTTCAAAGGGACTGTGTAACCAGGGCTCTGCGAAAAAGAAACAAACTTGTGAAGCAAAGTGCATCTCTTCTGCACTTACCAACTTGCCATGGTTGTGTGTACAAGCTCACCAAAAGTGACGGGCTAACTCTTTTGAAGGCTTGTAAATGACATTAGAAGAAAGAAGTAATGAAAAAGCTCAGAAGAAAGTGTTTGGGCTCCTGTAGAACTTTCCAGGTTTGAGCTTTGTGCAAGTCCTTTGACTCAAGTGAGTCTATGTATCCTCATCTGTAATATGAATACAGGCAATGTGTTACTAGTAATCATTCTTTTCACTTAAATATTGTACTGTTTGAGAAAATTGAAGAGGGCCAAGGATTTAGCTCAGTGGTTCCAGTACCTGTCTTGTAAGTGCAAGGATCTGGGTTTGATCCCCAGTAACCACATACACCAGTGCCGTGCATGGAGACCCAAGCCCACTAGCAATCAGTACCACATAGCACAGTACCAAGCGTGATGGCTCATGCTTACAATCCCAGCACTCGAGAGGCAGAGGCAGAAGGATTGCTGTAAGTTCAAGGCTGAGCTCAGGGCTAGCCTGAACTACAAAATTGAGACCCTGTATAGAAAAAAAAAAAAAGAAAGAAAGAAAGAAAGAAAGCTCTCACACAAAAGATATAAAAGATGGGAAATTCAGTAGCCAGACTGAAAGAAGTTCAATTAGAAATTCCTTTTAGTTTTGAATCTAGATCCAATGTATAAATAGATTCATGATATTGTAACTTTTACAAATGTGTCTACCTTTTCCTCTTCCTGTGAGCATTTTATTCCCCACTTCACTGTTTAATTTTCAGACAAACTTTTATGGTTTGTTACAGTATGAGTAAAATGATATGCTTACCCCAGCCTGGGTTTTAGACATTCTCTTTGATATTTTAACTTAAGGAAATTCTTTGGAATACTTTAGAAATAAATTTTGGAATTTGCTAAACATTAAACCAGACAGAATTTCCTTTTCTTTAAAAAAATACACTGAGTCATAATTTAAGGCTTTTTTCTCTGTGCTTTACCTCAGCTTCAACAGAAACACTTTTGATGTCTCAGCCTCCCTCTCAGAGAAAGCTTATGATTCATTCTATGGCTAAGAAGTCCTTGGGAAGAAACCAGAGGTCACTCTTGCTGTCAAACAACATCTTTGTCAATATTGAAATGAGAACTAATTTGACTTAAGTTGAATTGACATGAATAAAAAGACCAAACACTGGAAAAATAATTATATGATAGTAGAGTTGGAAAACTATGAAATTAAAATACATTCATAGTCTAAGCGTAGTTTTGAAGCATTTGGTAACTGTTATTAAAGAAAAACAACAATCATAAAAATTTTATGAAGTTGTCGTCCAAGCTGCAGAGAGTTCCGTGTTTTTAAATAGCTGTATTTTGTAGCCTCTTGCTGCTTTGAGGGCATGATACTTTCTCTTTTGGAATCAAGAGAAATGCATTTAAAGGACCCATCAAATTTTTATAAAACACATACAAATTATCACATCAGTTTATAAATATTTCTCTGCAGTTTATTTTATGTGGTCCTTTTCCAGAACAAATGCAACAGCCCCTCACTCCATCGTGGGTGGTTTATTATATTATTGGCTTCGTTCCCATGCTGTGAGTAAGGAAATGCTATTTAATGATAATTGACATTGTTATGGCAAATGTTTTGATTAGTATCATAATCAAGATCTTGGTTACACAATTATCATTATTATTCCTGTTTCATCTTGATAACAAGATGGGTCACTTAGTGATCCCAGAGACCCATTGGCTTAACTCTTGATTGGCTGGTTGCAAATTCAAAATTAGATAGGATGTGTTCAAATTTAGGCAATACTATGCTCAGATAATCAAAATGTCCCAGTTTTCTGGGGAATTTTACAATTAACCATAGCAATTTGTTTTTAGATAGAAAGTCCATCAGTTCTTGACCAAACACTAGGGAGGGAAACTAGATTCTAGGTTCAGGAAATGTAGATTAATCTAACCTTGCCACAAGTTGATAGCATCTCACCTTCAGTTTCATGCTTGGAACAATTAGCTCAGTTTTCATTGTCTTACAACAGTAGCCTGAACAGACACAACCATCTCCCTCTGAGCTGCAGGTTGGTTGCCTTCCACCCTGTTCAGTATCTTAAATACTGTGGTTCACTGAGCACATTTTGCGATGAAGTTTTGGCTTAACAGGTGTTATGCTTACATAAAGCCCAAGTATGGTTGTTTTCTTTACCCAAATTGGAACAGTTATGTACCACGGATTAAGTTCCATTTCTGTCTTGTTCTAGAAGTGTTGCTGAAGTGAATCATCTAGCTTCCTAAAATACACAACAGTTTTTTTTTTTAATCTTTATTGGTACATTAAATATACACATCATGATTGCACTCCATAATGGGGATTTGTACCAGTATAAGACACAACTTAATTCTCATTTTTTCCCATAGCCCCACCCACCCTACCACCCCCCCATATATATAAAATTTGTTTCCTTACTTTTTTGTTACAATCTCAACATTGTCCCCTTTCACCTT
>PVIR01019424.1:0-24253 GCA_004026965.1 Petromus typicus
CTGTTGCTAAGTTTTATGGCCATAAAAATTGCAGTAGCTCTTGCTGGGACTCTGTTTGCCTCCTCAGTAGTCATGGCTAATTCCAACCATCTTGTGTGGATTTGGGTTAGTTAACCTCAAAGGACAGCCCTTCTCCGTGTAGCCTCTGTTTGAAGGTTACTTTTATGGGCTTGTAGTATGTTGTATATTGAGTTCTCAGTCAGGGCTAGCATACTTTTAAATGTTCGGAGCCAATGAAAGCTTTTAGAAATAAAACTGTCTTGAGTAGTATATGGCACCTTCTCTCTGAGTAATAGATGGTTTAAATCTGATCTTTTACTTTTCTTGCTTATAGATTCTTTGCTCACAATGAAAATCAAGAGGTTTTGATTCTTTAAAAGCTCCTGTGAGTTAAAAAAAACCCACACGATATAATATGTCTTTGTAATTGTTTTACCAGTGTTTCAGAAAGAAAAATCAACAAACAAAAACAAAAAGTCTCTTTGGCAAATGTCTGGAAAATACAACCTTTGGATAAAGTTTTAGGAGACCTGTTTTGCATTAAAATACCAAATAAAACAAAATGATGGATTATTTTGGCACCAGTTAGGTTGTGCTTATGTGATGAGAACTGTACATAAAAGACAGCCAGTTATTGTCATAGTTGACAGACTTTTGGGTACTATCTACTTGTTCGGTATAGTAAAATCCCAGGGATGAGGAACTTTTCCAAAATTCTTATGTTAGGAATAATGCACATTTTTGTTGTAACAGCAGCTGACATGATCCTTCTATAGCTATCTGGAAGTTACCATCTTCTTTGGAGCACCATATTAGTTTCTGTTACTTTCTGCTTAATGTGCTATTATTGATAGGTGTTTTTTTGGGGGGGGGATTGTTGTTGTTAGTAAGTTTTAAAGTTGCCTTGAAATACTGCTCAGATTTCAATGTGATTAAGTGTATAGGTTCTCAAGTGAAGCAGGTGGGTTAGGTAGGGAGAAAATACAGCAAAGTGTGTCCCAGGAAAAGCAAGGTAGTGTGTTTAATTAGAGTGTAGGCTTTATCTAGGACCCCTCTCAGAGTTAATACTGGAAAAGGGTTTGTCATTGTTGCTAAGTTTTATGAGCATAAAAATTGTAATAGTTCTTGCTGGGGCTCCCTTTGCCTCTTTAGTAGTGAAGGGCTAATTCCAACCATCTTGTGTGGGTTTGGGTTAGTTAACCTCAAAGGATAGCTGTTTAGAAGGCATCGAGTTCCAGAATAAGGGACAAGTACTCAATTTTTGGCAAGGTGAATTCGTTTTAATTTAATGAAATACAAGTTGTAGAAACTAGAAAGGAGTCTATCATACTAATCTAGCGGGAAAGTGGTGAGGCTTGAACTGGGTGGAGGTGAGGGCTGGAAGTACTTATGTGGGGCATATTTCCTTAATTCTGCCACATTACACTTCATACAAGAGATGTATGTCACTAATGGATGCAATCTGTAAGCCAATCACTTAAAATAATAAAGACATGATAATAAGACTGAGACTAAATGAAGAATAAATGTTTTCAGCACTTACTCATGCTTGATAGCTGTGAGAAGTTGCTATTACGAGTCCACATTTTTGGACAGATGTAAATGAAGGATGAATATAAAAGCCAGTCAAAGCCTAAAAACCCTTTATTTAGTATTTAACACTTATTGTCCCTTCACAAACATATTTTCTTTTCTCTGTTTAAGTGCTCTGTAATGTAGCTTCTAGGATCTTCGTTTTGGAGGAACGGAAGCATAACAAGGCAGAGTAACTGACTCAGAATATGAAAGTGACAGAAACCATGTGGCAAGTCCATGTTTACGACCCTCTCCACTTCCCACTGAGCTAGACTTGATGTAATTCAGAGAAAACAGTTTTAACTAATGTGATCTGGTCATCACTTTCATGAAAGTAATGTTAAAACTCCATTAGTCCTCTGTTTCTTAATTAAGCCTCCAAGGACAGTGCAAGAGGGGCTTCCCAAAGTGCTTGGGCACTGTTTTTGGCACTGGGTTCAGCAGGAAATGTAGGCATGTTTGGATTAAACACATCGAGTGAACCCCTATAGCACTTCCAATGAACGACAGGGCAGCACCTTTATATGTTGAATAAATGTTAGCTGAATAATGTTTCAGGGAATACAAAAGTTGCCTAGGAATTTGCCTAAAATGGAAAATTAAATGACCCCCCAGGGATTTGAGAGTCACTATACCTTTCTAAGTGCCTCATTTAGGGCAAAGCTCAGAAGAGAACTTAGTTTCCTGAGTTTTATTGTGTATAGTATGTGATATGTTATTTGAGGTAAGTTGAAGTACTATATTCCTTGACATGCTTCTTTCTAGTATTACCCATCTTTGCACACAAGTAGTTTTCAGTTTAAATTGAAGCTTAACTCTTGAGTTTCAACCAAGCTCACAGAAACTGGATTTCAAGTGTGTCAGTCAGTGGCCTGTAGGAAACACCTGACTGTGGTGATGAGATCCCAACTTCGAGCCTGAGTCGAAGGCCGAGCCCAACGCTATCACGGTAGTGGAGGGAGTGAGACCTTTGAAATGAGCATCTGTTTCATTTGGGATAAATGTTTATTAGCAATTTATGATCACTGGGAGAACTGGAGGTTTTAAAACATGGCTGCATGTTTGTTGAATGGTAGGGTTTCACCCTCTCTCCTTGAGTCTGGGAAGGATTATGACTGCTTTAAAAAGAAATGATGTGGTGTGACTTTCAAGACTGTGTGACGTAGAACTGGGTGGTTTCTGTTTTGTTCATTACAGCATTTGTTCTAAAACGCTGGATTGCCATGTCAAAGGTTACACTCAGGCTGTCATCTTAGGTCTCAAATAAATTCTCAGGTGACAGCTCCTGCTGAGCCCAGCCATCCCATCATTCCTCCCAAGGATGTGGTAATGAATTTGGAAGGGAAGCCATGGTATATCTTCAGAAGAGCCCAGTTGTTGGTTGCATGCAGTAAATACCTGCACTGAAGGCTACAGAGAAGAATAATTGACAACTGAGTCCTGTTTGTGTTAAGGAGCCATAAGATTACAGATGTGATGACGTGGTTGTTGTCATCAAGAAATTTGGAGGTGGTCTGTCACACACGCTGGAGGTGGAGAAATTAAGCAGGATTTGGTACCAGAAATTGGAAAAACTGAAACTCAGAAAACTTTGTGCAATAACAGAGGACATAGTTACACATGTGAGGTCCAGGTGCAGGGAGGAAGGGGCTGCTGATCTGAGAACAGCTGAAAGTGTGTGTGTGTTTGGGGGTGTGTGTGTGTGTGTGTGTGTGTGTGTGTGGTGGTTGTGTTGCACAAAAGACTAGCCTGAAAGTGAACTGTGGTACAGAGGATTTGTCTTCTAAAAGACAACTTAGAAGATGCTTGCTCCTCTGAGTACAGTTTGAGCACAGGTGGCCTTGGTTTATTTCACAGAAGAGTGTGTTAGGAAAGCGTGCCAATGATTTTGAATCAGAATTTACATTTTAGCAAGATCCCAGGTGGTGTCGATACACATTTCCATTGAAAGATAACTCTTCTCGGCATCCCTCTTCACTGTTACTATTGCTCTTCTTACTGTTACCACTACTGAGGACCAAAGGAGTGATCCTACTTGTTATACTATTGTTTATACATACTGCAGCTCACAGTTCTATTCTCATAACACTGCACCATAGATATCATCATCCTCACTGTATATGTGAGGAAATTGAGGCTTAGACTTCAAGAAATGCATCCAGGGGCCGATAGCTGGTGAGCCCCCATCACAGCAGTGGAAGCCAGGCCTGTCTGTTTCCAAAGTTTTGACACAGTCAGCTGCAAGGACTCAAGTTGGTTTCTTTGGAGGATGACCCCAGGGCATAGCAGGAAGGAAGTAGAGCAGTGAAATAAGGACAGGAGCGATAGGGATGCATTTTTGAGCAAGATGCCAGGCTGGGCAACTGTGGCCTAATTCCTAGGAATACTGGGACATAATGAAAAACATACAAATTGAGGTTATCTAGAGAATGTGTGAGCTGAGGCATCTACATATATGGCCCTAAGTTGCTCTTTGCGGGGAGGGTGGTTACTAACACCTTCACACTTCTTGGCAGCTGCACAGATACACAAAGTAGGCTCAGGTAGTCAGAGCCCTGAAACAGAGAAATGGAGGTGTTGACCCATAGAAGTCTGGCTAGAAATAGGGTGAGAGAATTTGGCTGAACTATCAACAGTATTTACTGTGTTGTTCTTAGCCATATGTTATAGAAATGATTCTCAGAAAGGCATCCTCTTTTTAATTTTTATTTATTGCACCAAATAGAATTACAAATTTAAATGAAATATGTACAACGTCCTTACTCTTAAGGATGCCAACATATTGTTCAGACATTAAAAGAAAAACCTGAATAGGGAAAAAAGTTCACATCAAGTCATTTTAAATTAATAAGAAAGAAGTTTTCTTTCACTGTGTTCCCCAGTGGTGCTCAGCTTTACACAGACACACATTGCTATACCCTGCCTTTGAAACTGAATGCATCTTTACCACTTTCTATGTCAACTTCACCTAAATGGTACTTTTCCATAAAATACCCCATTGTGTGGCTGCACAGTGCAGTTAACAAGTCTTCTACTGTCTCACATTTAGGCTGGATGACACATCTTAGATGGCACAAGTATAGGAATAGATGCTTATTTCAGCATGTGAATGCAATTCAGTCTACTTCATTGGTGACGAGGGCCCTTCCACAGGCATTATTTCATTCAAGAAATATGTGTTGAGGAGCTAATACACGCCCAGCCCTGTACAGAATATAAAGGTGAGATGTCAACACAAACAGTCTTTGTCCTCTAGCAGACTAGCCAATGGTGAGGCCACAGGTGGAAAGTTAAACAGCAAACAGGAAGTTAAATACCATTAGAAGACATGTGATGTGCTGATGGGTGCTAAACCCAGACAGTCTTCCGATGAGCCTAGAAGTAGGGGTTATACAAGAGGTTATTAAGTTTATGCTCCTATTATCCTATGTCTCATAAGGAGAAAATTCATAATGATTCTAGTGAGTCTTGTGAATGGAAAAGATCTTAGACTCTTGAATGTAAATTCAAGAAAAACACATATTTATTGAGAATGAGGAAGGTGTGACACTGGTGCATGGTGTGGTCATGCAGTTTGCTGAGTATAGCAGATTACCTGAGATAAATCAACCTCTACAGAGGAAAGCTTCTTTTGTCCCACAATTTTGGAGGTTCTGGTCTCACGATCATTTGACTTTGTTGCTTGTGTGCCTGTGGGAAGTAGCAGCACATCATGACAGAAGCATGTGCAAGATGGAGAATGAATGGGAAAGGGAGAAAGGAGCTGGGGACCTAGTTTTTCTCTTTGGTGGCCTGTACCCAATCACCTTCTACTGGGACCCACTTCTTAACGGTTCTATCACCTCTCAATAAGTCTATGGGCTGCACAAAGCTTTTGATACATGAGTCTTTGAGGAGCACTAAACCAAACTATAGTGGTAAAGACTCCAGATGGCTCAATCCAATTGCTTTGACCTAGAGCTGAGGTCTGAGCCCCGAGCCATCAGACTCCAGAGTCATGGTGACCCTTACATAATTTTATTGTAAGAAATGAAATGGCATAGATGTTCTTTTTACACAACACACATTGCTGCTCTAGGTGATTTGGGCAAGGAAGAAACATTAAATGATACTGGAAAGCTGATAGAATTTTCTGAAAGGTTCTGGCCTACTGATGCTGTATCCTGAAACAGTGCCCCAAGTCATACAACCATAGACCTGTGAAGGCACTTCCGTGCTACTGACCACTTGTTATTCTATCTGATGTGTGTGACTCCTTTGAAAGCCTAGCATAAGATATTTTTGGTAAAAATCCTTCTTTTCTATTATGGTTTTCATTCAGAGAAAAAATTATTTACATAAATATCCTATATTTAATTTTTTCCTAATGATCTGCATCCTACCCTTGAGCCTCCTCTTTGGCTGTCTCTCGGCAGAGACCCAACGTCCCAGGCCTCACAGGTGTGCTGCATGCGCTGCACTCTCTGTCTCTTCTTGACTCAGCACTAGAGTGTGGATTCCTGATCTGGGGCACATGATTCCAATGAACAGAGCCTAATCAAATGGAAAAAAGTCTGTGAAAACAGCTTCTTTTCTTTTTACCCAAACCCATTCTTCTGGTTTTGCCTTTGGTCTTTATCTGGTAGTCAACACTGATTTGTCCTGGTGTTTATATTTCATGTAATTTTCTTCTTTCTTTAACTAGAGGAAGTACCCACTGAGGGTAAAATCATATTTAGTGCTCACTCTGTGTTGCCCACCAGATCCCATAAACAGTACATACTTACTGATTAGCTGAGAACAAATATGCCTGAAAAGTTCAATACTTTATGGCATACTTGGGACCTTTGATCCAAGTAGTTATTCACTCAATGTCAGATCATGTCACTGGTAGAAACAGTAATAATACACCCTCTTTTCCTATAAAATCTTTTCTTCAATAGGGATTGACAACGGAACACTTTATTACGGGATTGAAGATCCTCTTAGGAATGTTAGGTTCAAGCTCTCTCCTAGTAAAGCATCTCTTATGCATGTCTACAGACAAAGGTTGACTGCGTAATCCTTTAATATGCTTTTCACAGACTGAACTCAGTCAGTGAAACTCAGTCTGGCCCAGATTCTCACTGCTCAACAGTTTACCTGGTGGTAATTATTATCCTAATAATTGATGTGTATGACAGAAATCATTTGAAAGATCAGTACTTTAGATGATGTTTTGGTAAAAATGTATGTAATGCTTATTTCCTATTATGGTTTTATTTCAGAGGAAAATTTAATGATAGATCTTTCTTTTAGTGATTGGGGGATGTATATATTTCCTAGGTCAAACATTCCTGTGTTATGCACTGGAGTGATGCCCAAGTCCTCATGTGATGTACTTGGGGACTAAACTGAAGATATAAAGTAATCTCATTCGAAGATAGAAAGTTATGTGTCTCCATCATTTCTAGATTTTAAACCTCATAAACCTTTTTCAAAAAAACTGCTCCCTTCTTTTCATTTAACAATATTTTATAAGTAGAGTGGGGGAAAATATTTGCAATTCATCTATTTGGTAAAAGGCCTAGTAGGGGGAAATTCTTAAAACCAATAAGAAGAAAACAATCCCCCACCAAAATGAAACATTTAAGTATATAATTTAGCAACAATAGGGCTAGGGATGTAGCTCAGTGGTACCACCTCTGTTTGGCAAGTGCAAGGTCCTAAGTTCGATTCCTGATATTGAAAAAAAATTCAATTTAGTAGCAATACAGACCAAGAGAAATGCACTAAAATATGCTTAAAAATCATATAGACTCTAGGGAAATGCAAATGAAAACCACAGTGAGATACCAACCCATGCTGAGAATGGCTGAAATAGAAGGAAACTAAAAATGTCGAATGTTGATGTGCATGAGGAGAAATTGAGATCCACACCATCCTGGTAAGAGTGAAAAATGAAAGAGCCTCTTTGGCAGGTGTAGTTTCTCATCAAGTTAAATGTGTGCAATTGGATTCCTAGTTATCTATTCAAATCAAACAAAAACTTAAGGTCTTTGATAAATTACACTGTTAGTGTTTATCGTTGCTTGATTCACTATGGCTCCAGCTGGAAACGACACGGTGGCTCTCAGCTAGGGGACAGGCAAAGGGACTAGGCTCACTCCTAAATGGACCAGATGCTCCTCAGCTGCACGGAGAAACGAGTGACGTCTGCGGTAATGACAGGGGTGACACAGTGCCGTGTGCTAAATGAACGAAGCCAAGGCTGAATTGCGAGACAACGTTTGTATGATGTGCAGAGCTCCATAGGAACGTAAAACCGTGGCTTGCAGGGCTGAGGTTGAATGCTGGGAAACTGGGGGTACACTTGGAAGGAAGGGATTATGGAGGTGTCAGTTACATGCCTCTGTGCGTTTGTCAAGGCCCACAGGACTGCGCACGAAAAAGGGAGAATTTGACTTGTAAATTATACTTTAAAAACTATTAAATTCATCACGGGACCGAGGTAACCGCTAAGCACTGAGAATATAGATATGGGTAAAGAGGTCTGTCTAGCTAAGGATGTAAATGTGAAAGGACACGGCTAACTACACACGGTAGAGCACACTTTCTAAAATATGCATCACAAGGTGCGGGGGCAGCATAGAACGTTTGCGATAACACGTGTGGCTTAAGTTGTTGGGAATCGAGGGAGGGAGAGTCTCACCAGGAAGTGATGTTCCCTGGATAAAAAAGGTCCTTGTGAGTTAAGCAAAGAGAGGGGAGGAGGCAGCTACATCCACGTCACACTGACTAACATGGACTGAGTAAATGAGGGGTGATCCAAAAGAAATAGGAAAAAGGGAAATGGGAGTCTTTAAATGAAGAAACCTGCTAAAATGTGTTTATCCAAAGAAGAAGCAACACGAACATTACCAGACCCGCAAAATATATACACATACATACATACATGCACGTGCGTACACACATACACACACACACACACACACACACACACACACACACACACACACGGGTTTTTTTCTGTGTGTGTGTGTGTGTGTGTGTGTGTGTGGTGTTTTTTTTTTTTTTTTTTTCTCCTTAGCTGCTCTGCTGCTGCTCAGCAGCGGACTTCCTGGCAGGAGCAGGTTATCTGCGCTGTGACTAGAAGGCCACACCCTGCATTAGCCCCAAGGCAAAGAGATAATAATAGTCTGCTCGCCTGGCAGCCTGCGCTCTGGAAGGGTTTATGAGGAGGAAGTCCGCAATTACATATTTCTGGGCAAACATTAACCAAGATTGAAACCCAGATTTGAAGAAAAATAACAGGCTGGAATCTTCAGACGGCCTGTGGAGCTGTTCTGTGGATTGAAAACAGTGCTCAGACTCACCGCTGACTCCGGGAGCTCAGGAAAAATACCGCGAAGCCAGCATCTTCCTAAAACGTGGTGAGGAGGCCTGACCACACCTGCCCCCGGACCGTGTCCTCTGACACTCCGAGCACCGCGCACGTCCACGGTGAGAAACTCGGTGCCGTCGTGACAACACCGTGGAAACCACAACATAGGGCCTATTGTTCCCTTCCCCAGATGACCGAATCTATTTATCCCTGCGGTTCCCGAGTTCGCCACTGCTGGGAGAGGCCTGTTCTTGGCAGCGTTACCAAGAGCATCTCAATCACTGTTACTACAATCGGAACGATTTTGGTTCCACGCTGTGGTTTTGTAATTTCCATTTTTAAAACTTCTTAGACTGAACCGTGATGTGCCCAGTCTAGGTTGGGCATACTTAAAATGAAACTGTTGAGCTAAAATTAGCTTGACATCGAGATGGAGAGTGTTCGTTTTCCTTCTACTTAGGGCTGACCACAGTCATTATACAGAAGGCATCTCGTCTTTACCGAGCACTCCAGGGAGCGGGAGGGGCCTAGGCGCTAGCGGAAGGAGCGCCACGCAGCGTCTCTGCAGCAGCAGATGGGCTGAGGCTGAGCAGAGCCTGCAGCTCACCGCCGGTCTTGGGCTGGACCGCGCTCTGCGCAGCTGTTTACTCCTCAGGGCTTCTGCAGTTAATCAAGAGTGATGGGACCTTTTCTCAGAGTTTGGCTGGGGGGCCCGGAATTGGACTGACGTCAGCACAAAGGAAGTGCAGCGAACAAAGCTTTCTCTTCGCGTTTCTTCACCGACTAACTTATCTGCAGACATGTCCAGTGAGGGAAGATAAATAGACTCGCAGTGATGTAGAGAAAAGAATTGTGGGTAAGATTTAGAAGAGCTGGGTTTTAATTCAGCATTTGTCTCTAGCTAGTTATGTGCTTTGGCTCAATTTCATCTAATTAATTCAGAGGATTGAGCTGAGATGTTTTGAGTTCCAAGTTCTGCTATTTCTCAGTTCTTTCGTGGGAAGAGAGATAATTTTCATTCTCATCATATGGCAAATGTAATAATTAGGGAAGAAAGAAAGAGAAGAAAACTACCTATTCATCTCATATTATCAATATTATTTTAGTTTCTTTTGTACTGAGGAATGAACTTAGGCTTTTGCATTGAGCTACAACCCTAGAACTTTTTTTTTTTTTCCATTTTAAAATTTTGAGATAGAATCTCAGTAAGTTGCCCTTGCTGGGCTCAATTTTATACTTTTCCTGCCTCAAACTTCCAGAGTAGTGGAACACAGGCATGTGCTGACAAGCCTGGCTTTTAATTTTGAATTTTTAAATTCCAAAATATCACATGGAAGATCGTCACACTTCAAGGATATGATTTCTTGTGAGACAATGTACATTATAGTTTATCTCATTCAGCATTTTACTTTAAACTTGGAAATAAAGTATTTTGGCAGTTTCGTGTGATTTCGGTTGTGCTGTGGTTCATTCCACTGGGATAATTTGTTAAGGGAAAGGAGCGAGAGTTTTCCATCTTAAGCTATGCATGGCATTTTTCTTTTTGATTTGGCTAGTTCAGTTTTTGAAGTAGCATTCTAAAGGTGTATCATCAATGGAAACTTGATAAGCTATTAGATGTATGTGTAGAGTTCCATAGGAACTTTCCCTGAATGAGTATTGTATTGTGTTTACTAAGGCAGAGGACTGTATGGAAAGCAGATGGCCCAGTTTTTATTTATTTTTTATTTTTATTTTTTAAAAAAGGTTTTTTGAGACAGGATGTCGCTTTGTGGTTCAGGCTGGCCCTAAGCCCAGCCTCAAACTCATCACAGCAATCCTCCTGCCTCTTCCTCCCGAGTGCTGGGATTACAGGTGTGAGCCACCACGCCTGGCACTGTGGTATGTGGTACTGATTGCTGCTGGGCGTGAGTCTCCACGCCCAGTATGGTATGTGGTTACTGGGGAATCGAACCGGGCCCTTGCGCTTGCAAGACAGGCGCCAGAACCACTGAGCTAAATCCCCAGCCTGATGGCCCAGTTATTTTGTAAATAATCACAGATATGGAGAGATCAGGATCTCAGACAGAATGAAGAGGGTGAAGATGAGACTGACAGATTTACAAAAAGACACCAAATTCTAAGGCATATTGGATCACACTGGGACTTTTTTTTAAACATGAAAACTCTTTGTGATAACTACCACTTATGTAGTGACTCTTAAAGAGTTTTAAACTTTTCCTGTAAAGGGTGAGGTAGTAACTATGTTTTGGGGACCATGTAGTTTCCATTCTGACTACTCACCTATGCTTTGGTAGCACAGGTAAAAATATAAATAATATGTAAATGAATGGATATAGAATTTTTTTTTTTTAGTAGACTTTGTTTTCAAGAACTGGAGATGGTCTGACTTTGGCCTGTTGGCTCACAGTTTGCTGAGGCTTGCTACAGATTTGTTGTGAACACCATCATCATCATCACTGACATCAGTAACACACCTTGCACCTCTATCACTGATCTCTGGTCAAATTGAGATCAATGTCAAATGGGAGAAGGACGGGGCTTGGACACCTATGACTCCACAAGTCAGGAGAGGGTAGTTTTTAAAAGAAAACCCTATGATAGTGCAAAGATCAAGACAGGTTCTTTCTTGATTTCTCAGGTGGACTGTACAGTTATAACCCAAATTTTTGTGTCTATAGAATAGATTTCTTTTTAAACTATTGGCTAACTTTCTTGTACTACCATATCAGCTTCCTCACTATTGAGACAAAATACCTGACACTCACAATTTAAAAGAGGAGAGGCTTAATTTAGCTCACAGTTTTGGGGAATTCAGTCCATGGTCAGCTGGCTCCAAGGCAGGAACGTTGTGGTAGAAGGATGTATTGGAGCAGAGTTGCCCAGTTCATGGTGATCCAAAAGCAGAGCAGAAGAACTCTGCCGAAGAAGATCTAGCTCGGAACTGTAGATGATATCCAAGGCACACCTCTACAACCCATCAGATATGTGAATTTGACTATTCAGTAGTCTACCTGCTGGTGATATTCTCTTTAATTTTTGAAGTCTTAGGTAGACCCATACTTGTAGTATGAGATCTCAGGGTGAATGAAAGCATCCATTGTGCAATATAATCTTCTTCTTTGATGCTGGATAAACTTTCTTCTTTGGCTTAGGGTCTATTAAAACATGCACATTTTATATGGTGAGGAAGCATCATAGACGACTCATTACAAGTTTGCTTATATCATAGTGAATAGAGACAAGGCCTTGTTATCCCAAGCAGATAAAGTCTTAAAAAGATACTTCTAAAAGGAAGGAAAGAGTAGTAGTCTCTCTTTTGCTATCTATTTTTCCATTTTTGTCTCAGTAACATCAAATATAATGAATCTTTTGTGGAGTCTGTAGCAAACTTTCTGTGCTTCCAGGAACATGCTGGTTAATAAACTATTAAATTAAAAAGGAATCACTGTCTTATTTTCTCAAATTGTTTGTTTAGCACATGTAATTTCTTTCTTTGTCTTTTTCACAGTGCTAGATATAGAACTCAGAGGTGGGTGCTGGTAGGCAAGCGCTGCACTGCTGAGCTATATTCCTGGCCCAACCAGTATGTGTAGTCTTGAGGCCAAAGAAATTTTAGCAATGTGAACGACAGAGTACACTTACTAAATGAAAATTCCTTACTAATTCCAAAGATATATAAAATTTATTTGAGCTTGACATAGTATATTTAAAGACAAACAATTTTTATAGTGGGAAATAATAGTTCCATGTCTGATTTATAGTTATTTCCCTCTCATTTGACTATGGAATTCATTTTTCTAAGGAAATGGACAGCAGGGCATAGAGCTTAGTGGCTCTGCATCTGCCTGGAAAGTGCAAAATCCTGAGTTTGAGCCCCAGCACCATCAAAAATAAAAGAAAAAACAGAAAAATGAAAGAAGAAAATGATTCTATTTATTAAGGAAATTGTTGCTACAACTGACAGGTGGATATTGAGATAGGCGCACTTTAGGACATGTAAATGGAGTTGTCCTCAAGGGAGAATTCTCTCTATGAAAAGTGTGTTCCAGGGCACTTTAGTTTTCCCTAGACGAGAGGAGAGAATACCCTTGCTAATATGAGAATGGTCAGCCAGGTGAAAGGGTGATTCTTCAACCAGAAGAACCCCAAGACTGTCCTAATACTCATCCTGTGGTAAAGGTCTATTGCATGCTCCAGCTGAGAAGAAATTATGAGCCATCACCTGGTTTGTAAAAGACACTTTAAAATAATTCTTTTGGAAAATTCTTCAAAATAGAATGATCTAGGTAAAGCTTCTCAAAGTATGGGATTCAGAGATACTTTTCTGTTGGCCGGAGAAGACTGTGAAATGGAGTCCAAAACACATGCCAATCTTCTCTCACTATTGGGAAGTCATAGTACGGGCGTAGTAAACAGTTTCATAGAAACTGTTGTGCAGTCACAGTACACATGGCCTCAGCAGAAATGAGTACCTGGATGGGTTAGGATGTCTGCTGTACTTGTGAGGGGGAAGTAATTCTGCAGACACAGTAAACTGGCTTAGTTCTGGTTGAGGTACAAACTTGCAATGTGTTTCTCGATGTCTAATCCTCAGTTTCTTTGTCTGTAGTGAGGATAATTGACACCTTGCTTGCTTACCATAAGAACGCTTGTCTGTGAAAGTGTGCTGAGAACTACAAAATGCTGAGGTAGACTAACTTTTCCTCCACCCTTTTATGTTGGGGACAGGAGGAACTGAGAAGAAAAGTGACATCAGATGGATGAACAGGAGCAAGGCATGTGATTTTTATTAGTATTTATATTCATGGGTGTTTACAGAAAAGAAATGATTAGCTTTGGGGGTTTATGTATCCTTTTAAGAAAGGCAGATGGTTTGGGGTACAAAGGATGATACACTGTGCAAAGTAACAAATACAGGAGGGGACAAGTAGGGAGTGTCATTTCAGTGCAAAGTGGTTAGGAGCTCTCTCCAGTTCTGGTGGTCAGAGCTGCTCCCCCTCCCTCCTGGGTAAGACTGGAGGTGGTGATCAAGGTGACCTGCAGGAAGGAAAGGCGTTCTCTACTTTCAGGCCACGAGTGGAGAGCAGGGAGCTTTTCCTGCGTAAATTCGTTCTCCGTTGCTGTCAGATCAAAATAATGCTTATCCCAACAAGGCCGATTTTGACGTGGTTTGTCCTGATTCCTTTCCTTTTGTCCTGTTCTACTCATGTAAGAATCCATTCTGGTATTTTATGCCTGCTTTATTTCTTCAACTTGAAATCTTATTTTCTTAAAAATACTCAAAATGGAACAGAAATGGCAACAACTTCTGAAAAATATCCTTATAAAAATGTACCTGTTTTTGTATTAACAAACAGTGAAGGAAGATACGGATGGAAGTAATTATCTGGAAATATCTCTTGACTCCTTCATTTCCCATTTAGTTCTTAAAAAAGACCCTGATGGATTTCTGCCATCAGGTATAATTATTTCAAGACTGACTGACATTTGGAACATATGACACTTTCCTACCTCTAATTAGAGTAAATTGGTGGAACTTATTTACTGGTAGTGTGGGGAGTGGTTGGAGGCATGAGATTATACTTCACATTATCATTTCCGGTTGATGTTAAGATCTAGCTCCTCTTAGAGGGTTCTGTATTTAGAATAAAATTGCTAAACAGATGTAGCACAATGATTGCCACATACATGAAATAATCAGCCCAGTCGATGAGAGATGGGTTCTGAGGAGAAAATAACAAAACAACTGAAAACCAAAAAAAAACTACCACTGATGAGAGCTGAAATCCAAGGTCTGTAGTAGAAGTGTTATCTAAACTGCTGAGGGATTTGTTAATTTAAACTTAAAAATATTTTTCTATAACTTTTTTTAACATTAGTAATATGAACATGAAATAATCATTGTGTACAGAAGTGTTTTAGTACAACTTTTTAAAAAGAAAAACACTTGTTCAAATGTCTCATGATTATGTTAAGTTCTTCCATATTTGTGCCTATTTCTCATTTATAATTTTGTTCTCTTATTTTTTCCTCTATTTATACTTTCTCCAATTGTATTTTGTTGGACTTTTCCTAACATATTAATTTAAATTGTTAATTTTTCATTCTTTTTAAAAATTATGTTTGTTGATTTAAACTCTAAGTCAATTTCTAGCCTGTTTCATATTTCTAAAAATGTATTGAATTTTATTATTATCTTATAAAATATTTTGAGAATTTGGTTCTGACTCTTTTCTTTGACATAATTATTCATTGAAAGAAAGTTTCATGCACCTGTAAACCAGTAGTAAGGTGGTCAAGGTGGAAGGGTTTCAAGTTTGAGTCCCACCTGTGACACATGGCTACCTTGGGCTACATAGCAAGACCTTAGCCCCTGTCCTCCAAAATTTCTTTAATTTTTGTGAGCTTGATTTGCTTCTTCTTGTCCTTTTCTTCCTGTAGGACTTAGCTTCCTGCTCCTCTTCTTCTTTATTTATAGTTTAGTGTCATTCATGTCATAGTCAATGATGTATCCTGTACTAATTTTAGATTTTTGGCTTGATTTATGGTCAAAATCTTATAAATATTCCATAAATTCTCACCAAGCAGGAGTAGTAAGCTCTATATATCTATTCATCAAATATATAATTCATATTCAACATTCATTTTTTTGTTTAATTATTTTCCATAAACTGAATGTATGATTTAAATCTCTTCACGCTGAGTCTGTTTTCCTTGCTCTTCCTGTAGTTATACATTATGAATTTTAATTCATACATTTTTATGCACCTACACAATTGTGATCTTATTATGGTTTGTAGAGACTTTTCTCTTTATGGAGGGAATCAGAGCTGGAATCCAAGGCTTCTAGTAACCCAGGCAAGTACTCTTATCACTGATGTACATCCTCATCCCAGACTAATCTAATTTTTTACATTTTGAGACAGAGTCTTGCTAAATTACCACGCCTCAATTTTGCAGTCCCCTTGAATCTCCTGAATAATGTGGGATTATAGTCATGCACTATCATACCAAGCCGGGATTGCTTTCTTTATCATCATGTTTCGTATTTGTTTTGTTTGATACTTTTTAAAAGTTTAGCCTTGTAGAATATTAATAGCATGGTCAACAAGTTATTACATGGACAAAGAAAATGTCACTTCTGTCTTTCTCTCATCTGAGCTATTTGCCTTCATGTGTTTTTACTTGGATAGAAAACAAGGAAAATGAGCATTTTCAACTTAATTGCATATTAATCTCTTTTGGGCTACTTAGGCTTTTCGGGGTACATGCTTAGGTGTCTGGGGTTTCCTTTGCTTTCCCTGCATCTGTTCATGATGGTTCATTGATCTTTGAGATAGTTTTCATTCCTTGCAGGATCTATTACCACTCTTTGGATCTTTTGGGTCTCTGTGACAGGATGTTTGTGGAGGGACAGCTGAGCCTATCAGAGCTTTTGGATGATTGGCATTGTGTTGAGAATTATGTAGTTTTCCTGGTTCTAGGTCTTTCTTACTTCTACTCTTATGGGTCTTCTACTAGGGCATCTATACCTTCTGGGTCCCTTGTGTGCTATACACAGATGTTGAGAAGCTGCCCACTCCTCAGGTTCTTGGGACCAGATCCCTCCCTCTGTCAGCCCATCATGGCAAGGTCATGCCTCCACGGCCCTAAGCTAGAGGACAGGTTCTCTGTAGAGGTTTGTAGCTTTTGGGGCTGTGAGCGAGAAAAGAGCCTCTAGCCCTGATATCTTCCAGTTTCCTTCATGTTACTTGCAAAGTTTTTCTGGATCCATCCCTTTTTTAGGTTCACTTTAGAACTTTTAACTTTTGTGAGTCATTTTGTGCTTTAAATCAGAGCTAAATTTCAAGAACAGTACTAAAAAGTGTAATGTTCTCTGAATATCTTTTCCTTTAATAAATGTGTTTACTTCAGTTACCTACATTGTTGATTCATCCACATATCCTGCTGATTTTATCTTCAAAAAGCTATCCCGACTCCATCTACTTTTTGTCTCTACCACTCCCATCCTAATATAAGCTACTTCTTGTTTTGTTTTGGTTGGATTATTGCAAGAGTTTCCAAGTTTATCTTCCAGATTTGGATCTACATAGCTGCCAGAGTGATTATTTAAAAATATAAATGAGATCATGTAAGTTTGCAAGACCTAACAAAGGTATTCCTTCACACATGAAACAACATTCAAATTCTCTGCTGGCTGCTATGTATTCTGAATTCTCTAGCCAATGCCTGTCCTGGTCCAGGATCCTCTCGCATCTCTTTCTTCCTTCCTTTCTACACTTTGCCAAACCACACTGACATTCTTTCTGCTCTGGAAGAAGACAACTTCTTGCCTCAAGGCTTTTGGGCTAGTTTTTCTGTGTGTAGAAGACTCTTTCTCTATGACTTTTTGAAGCTGATCTGACCTTCAGTTCCCAGGTCCTTAGAGAAACTTCCTCTCACCATCTAATACAAAGTAGCCTTTTAGTTCTACTTTATCACATTATTTTTTCTGTGTTTACCATAGCATGTATTATTACTAGATTAATCATATTGATATATTTTATTTACCTCATGCAATGATATGTAAACCTTGCAAGAGTTGAAGCATGCTGCCCAGTTACCAATAATTGTCACCATCATCATATTAATAAATTAGTGTACATATGCTCTGGTTCCTCTGGCCCAGTTCTGTGCCCTTTCCATGTATTAGATTCACTTAATCTTCACTGCAACTTTAGGAAGTTGAAACAACTTTTATCCTCACTTTATTGTGGGAAGAAGTAGGGCTCAGAGAATCCCATGATTTACCCAAACTCACACAGTTATGAAGTGGTAAAGTAGGTATTTGAACTCAAGTAAAATGACAGTACAGGGCTGTATCCTAGTCAAAACAATTAGAGGTCTGAGTAAGGCAGAGATATTCCTCCTAAACACTCAGTAGTAGAGACAGGTAAAGAGAAATGCCAATAGAACTTGGTAAGCTGTATGTCACAGACATTGAGAAAGGGGTAGGAGAATATATATATGGGTATTATATTTACAGTATAAAAACTTTGGTATTAAAATATATCAGAAAATTCTGAAATATCATCATTAATATATTTGTTGGGCCTGTACATTTCCTTTATAGGTGTTTGGCATCATTATAATACAAAACCAGGAGGTAAGATATAAAACTTTTCTGTATTAAATGTACTATAAAGTGGAAGCGAAGACTAGATTCTTTTTCTGAAACGATCCTGCTCTGAGTTTCTTATCATTTTATACCATTTGAGAGATAGATGATTTCACTCACCAAAGGTCATATGGTGGGACTAGAAGCAGAACAACCCAAATCATCAGGAGAAAACCAGTGCTTGTTTGCTTTGAAGAAATAATTTTCAAAATAATCAGACATAATTAGTGTTTGTGCTTGGAATCCTATGAGAGTTTGTTAGAGCCCAGTCCAGTTCTGCTAGCCAGAAATAGCAGTCTGATCACAGGTGTGCTAAATAGCTATCCCATGCCTCACCGAAGTTTAACAATTAATAAAATTAACTGCACACATCAGAAACCAAGACTACCACAAACAACAATGCCCAGTCCTCATTTCGTGCCAAAAGGTGGGCCACACACCTTTTAGAAATGAGTGCATTTCTCCTTACCTGGTATGGCAAGGGATATCATGATCCCTATTTTGTTACTGAGGAAATAGTAGACCAGAAAGGTTAAGTGCTCGGCTCAATATTTCACGGTTACAAAATGGTAAAGCTTGAATTGGAACTCAATCATAAGGTTATGTAAATAAAGCAAGCAGCTAATTACTATATTGAATGGTTACTCTCTGCCCTGTCCTTGGTCAAGTGCTTTAATATGTTGTCTCGCTTAATCCTCATGAGTTGAGTGTTAAAGCCACATTACATGTAAAGAAGACTCAGATAGGATTAGAAAAATTTTTCCAAGGTTATATAAACCAGACATCTGGGGTTCCAAAGTTTGTACAAACTAGTAACTCATTAAACTCTTTAAACTATTAAATGAGATACTATTGTTCTTTCTCCATCATTACTTTTATCACCCTGAGTGGTTTCCCTCAGGTACTTTGGGTTTTTATGTTATATAGCTCAATAAGCTGTATAATATAAAAGCTTTAAGATTTTCAGAGCTCAGATAGTGTCCTGGGCATTGAAATAAATTGTTTTCCATTAATTACTTCATTTAATCCTGCCAGCAACCACATATTTTTGGTAGAATAGTTAGCAGCTTTTATTGGGGGGGGGTGACACGGTCTCCTTCTGTAATTCATGCTGGTCCTGAACTCAGCCTCGAACTCAGTGGTCTCTTGTCTCTGCCTCCCGAGTGCTGGAATTACAGGCATGAACCACCATGCTGGGCACTGTGGTATGTGGTTCTGATTGCTGGTGGGCATAAGTCACCATGCCCAGCATTGTTGTATGTGGTCACCGGGAATCAAACCTTGGATCTTGCACTTGCAAGGCAGATGCCAGAACCACTGAGCTAAATTCCTGCCCAGTTTACCCCCTTTTTGTACAGGAGACCTCTGGAGTTGAGATGATTTTGCTGCAGTTGGAGAAAATGGCTGGTGATGAATTATTTTTTTCTTTTTGAGAGAAAGTAAAGCATTTTAAAGCCTCATTGTCTTCCCTTGGACTGAAAATAAATGCATTGCATTCAGAATTCTTTTAATCTTTGAATATTAAGAAAAATGTGCAATCCTATTTTACAATAGATTTCTTTTGGGAAGCAGAGTGGTTTGGAGTTGTAGTCTTTGTGGTGTGTTTCTTGAAAGGATCTGTTGGGCTAAGCTGGTTAATTCTAGACACTACCTCTTCCCCTGTCTTTCTGTGGTGCACTCTTGTGTTCTCAAGATAGCCCCCATTAGCATGTGTCTGCTGAAGGAGCAAGTGGGGGCAGGGTGCTGGGTCTCTGGGAAAGACATTTGCATATCTCTTGTTACAAAGGCCGACCACATCCTGACTGGGACAATGTGCTGTCTGATAAACAGACTGCATCCCCCGGTGTCTGCCTGGGGGCAGGTCCAGCAAGCAGCCAGCTTTTGTCACAAGGTGCTGTTTATTTAGCCTGGAAGTCCAAGGAAAAGACAAACCAGCCAAATGAACCTTTTATTTCTCCTATTCTCTGGCAGAAATTCCTTGAGTCAAAAACATTTATTAATATTAGATTGAAGGAAGTATCAGAATTCTCCAAAGAATCTATCTTACCTTATGGAAAGCTTATAAACTGTTTTTATCTTTCTCTGTAGCTATAAATTCTTTGGGTTTAGACAAAGCAGGAAACTTGGAAAATACAGTGTAAGGGCAATAAAGATCAATGTTTGCCAAAGGTTTTTACTGATAAATATTTATTTCCACATCTGTTTTCTATATGTTCTGTCTCTTCCTTCTCCTTCCCAACCCTATATACACAGACAAAAGGGAATAGAGACTGAAAGAATTAATGATGGGCACAGGACATATCATTTACGGATTGGGTAAATGAGTCATAATCTTTCCATTCTCCCTGTAATATGATAAATGAGAGTATGGGGTCCCCTAGGGCTAAACAATGCTGGCTCCATAAAGGAAGTGCAAGGCGGCACGTACACAGCAGGCCCCTCCGGGCCACAGTGATTAAGGGAAAAAAGAGAGGCAGAGATTACCCCCTATAAGGCTGGATTGGGGTGGTTGAGAACAAGGAAGTGGGGCTGTATATAAGTGCTGAGAGTGCTGGCAATAAAGGCTTCTCCACCATTTCATCTCCATGTGATGACTCCCGCCTGTGGTTTGATGCCAGATGAGAAGCCCTGGGAACAGGACCTGACAACTGGAGGTCCCACCAAGATCTGGCATCCTGAGGACTTGCCACTGGGCCACCCCGGGCTGGTACAGTAAGTAGGGTGTATTGATTTCAGGACCGTCTCGCTATGGGGTCCTCCCACTCTAGGCAGGTTATGAGGCTGCAGGTCTGCCTCCTCCTACAACAAAATGGCACTGCTATTAAGGCAGACGGTGCCTCGCTACTGGTAGAGACTGTCGATCGTTTCAGTCCTTGGTTTTGGCACGGCAGAAGCCTTATGTTGTCCGACTGTGACCATGTCAAAAACGATCTCCAAAAGGCTCTTAGAGATGACCCAGATTCTTTCCCGTGGCTGCCTTCTCCCTCTGGAAGCTGGTGCGCGATGTACTTTTGACTAACCAGGCAAAAGTGAAAGAGGCCGTTGAGGATAGTGAGAGGACCCTCCAAGATGTCCAAGAGGAGGTCTCCCAACAGTCACTTCAGGATTCAGATTTAGGGCAGGGGGAAAAACTGGAAGTACAAATGGGAAAGATTGAAGGAGACGTTCGCTCCAGAAAAGATTGTGAAGGCACCACGGAGGTCTCCTCCATGAAGTTCTCGGTCCGGACCTGGACAGTGGTACAAGGGGGGGAAGAGTGATTTACAGACTTACACTGATGATGAAGACTTAGACAGTTAAGCAGAGGAGAATAGGCTAGAGTAAGAGATAGAAAAACTAGAGGAGCAGCTACAGGTCACATGTTTAGAAGAGGCTGCTAGAGAGACCAGAAATAAGCTAAAAGGTCTTAAACAGAAGCCTTCAGATTGGCCCACATACTCTGCTTTGCCATTGCCCACCTTAATTTTTCATCAAATAACCCCTGCATTCCGCTCAGGCCCTATTCTTTCTTCATAATTCAATGACCAACAGCTACATGTTGTATGTCAGGCCCTCATGGTGATGGAAGCTGGAGACCCCTCCTCCCACATTTGGCTCAGTATGATGGCCAGGTAGTCAAAGATGGGTAAGAAGGAGATGCAGCACTAGCAACCTAAGACAGGGGTATCCGCTGGCGCCGCTGGTACACCCGATGATGGGTAAGCAGTGAAGTGCATCTTCCTCAACCTAAGACAGGCACTGGTCGAGGCTTTTGGCATCTAAAGAAGAAGGGGGGAGATGTGGGGGTCCCCTGGGGCTAAACAATGCCGGCTCCATAAAGGAAGTGCAAGGCGGCACGTACACAGTGGGCCCCTCTGGGCCACAGTGATTAAGGGAAAATAGAGAGACAGAGACTACCCCCTATGAGGCTGGTTTGGGGGGGTTTGAGAACAAAGAAGTGGGGCTGTATATAAGTGCTGAGAGTGCTGCCAATAAAGGCTTTTCCACCATTCTATCTCCATGTGATGACTCCCACCTGTGGTTCGATGCCTGATGAGAAGCCCTCGGAACAGGACCTGACATGAGAGAGAGACAGAAAGACAGAGAAATAGAGGGAGATAGACACACACAGTGAGACAGAGAAAAAGAGACACAGAGAAAGAAATGATGTTGAGGCTCAGTCTCAATGATGGCTGAGGTTAAAAAATCTGTTGATGCTTCTCCGTTACTATTTTCCCTTTTCACTCCCCTCAACACAACTCAACACTTTCTGCTCTGTTTAAAGAATTTGAAATTCTAAAGCACAACATACTTTTTAAGTCATATTTTAACCACACTTGTACTGGAGAATATAAGTGATCCGGGAATGCTATCAGACCTTCAAATGATATAGGAGAAATATTTTAACTCCCACCCTGCCAAATGTCACATACACCAAGGTCATGTTTCCCCAAATTGAAGAATGAATTCTAAAGAATAGCAGAGGTTGAGTGGAAAAATTTATTGAGCGCTATAGCTCCTGAGAGACAAGAAGTGTCCCAATTGGGCTACCAGGCACCCCACTTCACAGGGAAAGTTTTATGGGGCACAACCACATGGATACAGATGGATTTAAAGCTATGATCAACCAATAAGGTTACATGGATAGTCACTTAGGTAATATTGATCCAATAGAGTAGCAAGTCACACAGCAAGCATACATGGGAAGAGCAAAGAGCTGTTCAGGAAGGTGATGGGGTCAGAGGGTCTTGGTCACCTACTGGGGTGATTGATGCCTATCAAAATTTCATTAGACCAGATGTTACTACTAATCTCTTCCCTTGGGGAAGTATATAGGCCTGGTCATTTTGTGTTCATTTTGAAGCTTTCTAACAGATGTGCTTCTGGTCAGTTATAATGTATTTTCATCTTTTACACTGACTTTCTTGAGGACCTAGTCCTCCCTAATTGCTTATAATATTTCTACCTAACTCAGCTCTCTATAATATTTTTCCCTCTGAAGAAATACTTCCATGAAAGGGCAAGAGGCAATGATCACTGTGATTACTTCAGGCTAAAGGGCAGTTGTATCTTAAGACTGTGGATAGATAGTAGGCATTCTCATCTTGGATAAACATATAGCTTTAAATCTGGCAGAGACAAGGCCAAAGAAGTAGTTAAATATACATGGAACAAATAATAAGATCAACAATACTACTGTGTATATACCAATAAATGTTTCCACTGAGAAGATCCTGTAATAACCTCCCACAAAGTGGTCCAGGGAATTTTTAGAACCTATGGTTTAATATCTTGAACAGCCATTGAGATATTTCTATAGCTGGAGTTAACCACATATAATCATCCTATATGTGAAATCAGCCATTTTGATAGCTGTGATTCTTGACTTTCATGATAGTACCTTTATTCTTATTTAACAGGAGTTTTACTAGTGTCTATAGAGATACTTCTAGAAAAAATTCAATTATGTACAGGATCATTAAAGATATAGTTTATAGACCACTCAGTTGCCTTGTATGGTGGGAGAACTATAAACCATTGAACTTTTTCTTGTACTTTTACAATGTAGGCTGGTAGCTTATTTCAGTCATCCTCTGGAAGTGGGGATACCAACCAAGGAAATCCTGATGCACTCAACATCTTGACATATGTATCAGGGAACATATTCAGGAAGATGTTTGTCATGACAACTCCATATATACCTGTGATCATGCTAGAAAAGAATTGCACTCTCCTTTAAGTGGTAAAGTAATTAGTAAAAGAGCTAGGAGCAGCATCCTAGGTTACTCATCTGAAGACCTGGCTTTCATTTTGAATAAGAATTCAAGCCTTCTATGGGTTCACAGGAGTATTCACACAGTTATTCATGTTTAGCAATGGTCTCTGGTTCCTAGGGCATAAGTAAGGTATGGTATATTCAGGAGTCCAGGCCTTCTACCTCAACAGCTGAAGGAGTTGACAGGGTTCCAGTGTATGGTCCTTCTCAAGTTGGTCCTAAGGAAGGACATGATATGTGCATGATGAGAGGAGAGACTAACCAGTATGAAAGCTCCAGGATGAATTATAGGATTCCCTTTCCTTGAGCCTGAGCTTTTGTTAGCTGTTGAAAAATTCGTTGGAATTTAACATCTTTTAGTAAGCTGTTACTCTATAAAAGGGAAAATCATTAGCAAGAAAAGAGTCTCTAGAAAGCATTT
>PVIR01019425.1:0-32033 GCA_004026965.1 Petromus typicus
GGAAGGGACGGGCTGGTCTGATGACCCATTGCCCAGAGGGCGGTGAGGCAGAGCAGCCCGCACACCTTGTTACCCGCAGGCCTTGACTCACCGCCCAGAAACTGGGGATGAGGTCCCTCAGCCACGTGGGGCACTTGGCACCACTTCCCTCGTTAAAAGCCCAGCTAATGTTACAATGCGGAGCACCATTATTATCCGTAATAGCTAATTAATTAGTGCTAATGCGTCCTCGCTGAGTCCCATTGGATCTCCCGGCCAGGAAGTCAGAGGTCCCCGAGGCGGGCTCAGCTCTGTCCCCACCCACCTGCCCTCCCAAAGCACCCCATCCTTCTCGGCTGGCATCCGACTTCCTCAAGCTACGGACGGGCTAGGATGGCCAGGCTTGAGGCGGGAGTCTGAGTGGGCGGCCAAGGCGCCACTTCTATATTTGCCCTCCTGATCTGTAGGCAGTGTTTATGAACCCAACTCTGCCCACGATACAGCGAACCTCAGAAGGACAGACCCAGCACTAGGACCGCGCCGGCTCCCAGCGTGGAGCACCGTATCCCTGAGGCCTCGCCTTTCTGGTTCATGATTGGCTGCCATGTCCCAGGGCACGGCTCCCATTGGTGGAGGTGACCGCCGCTCTTCAGGATTCGCCACCACCGCCCCGCCCCTCCCGGACCGCAAAGACCCGGCCCTTCGGCTCCGCCGCCGCGGCAAAGGAGATCTCGGGCCACTCGGGGAGGACAGCGGCGCGCGGGGCGAGCGGAGCGCGGCGCGGGTCCCGGGGTGCCCGGCCGGGTCCCTCTGCGCCCGGTGGAGGTCGCCACCGCTCGCGCCATGGGCCCGGGGCCCCCGGTGTCCGGGGCGGGGGCGTCCCCGCGGCCGCTGTCGCTGGCGGCGCGGCTGAGCTACGCCGTGGGCCACTTCCTCAACGACCTGTGCGCGTCCATGTGGTTCACCTACCTGCTGCTCTACCTGCACTCCGTGCGCGCCTACAGCTCGCGCGGCGCGGGACTGCTGCTGCTGCTGGGCCAGGTCGCCGACGGGCTGTGCACACCGCTCGTGGGCTACGAGGCTGACCGCGCCGCCGGGGGGCGCTGCGCGCGCTACGGACCGCGCAAGGCCTGGCACCTGGCGGGTGAGGACGGCGCCGACCCCGCCGGCCCCCGCGGCGCACCTCCACCTTCTGTCGCGTCCCCTCTGCCCCTCTCTCTCTGCCCATCTGTGACCTGAGTTCCTCTGTCATTTTGTCCTGTAACTTGGACCTCCCGTTTGTCACTGCCTGCCTGCTTGCCCGTCTGCCTGTCTGCCTGCCTACCCGCCCTCTAACCAGACCCTCCACCCCGCCTCGATCTCTTCCATCTGTCCAGCTGTCCAGTGTCCCTTAGCCGGCCAACCCACAAATCTGTTTGCTTAACTGCCGTGTGGCACATGGCCCAGCCTCCCTGTCTGGCTGTCTTGAGACCTTGAGGGGACCGCGGGGGAAGGGGCCCTCCATTTATCCCATCGGGGTTGCCCTGATCTTCCCTGGGTGGAGTCTGATGGCCCAGCCCCGCCTCTGCCTGTCCGTCCCCCAGGCACTCCCGCCCATTCCATCCGTGTGCGGGGGCTCAGTGCTTCGGAGGGAGGAGGTGCTGCTGGAGGCGGGTTTTTGAACAGACTCAAAGGGGTCTGTTCCCCGTATATCTGCCCACGGTGGGCCTGTGGCTTATGTTAAGGACAACAGGGAGTGACAGAGATGGGCTGGACCGTCCTGCTCCTGGTGCCTGGATAAGGCGGCTGCCAGGCCTCGAGATTAGCTCACTGCTCCCACAGAGGCCACCCTGGCATTCAGGGCTCATGGGGTGTCTCAGAAGCACGGCCAGGAAACCTGCCCACTCCTTAGAGTTCCAAGCTGTGCTTGTCTGGTAGGCGGGAGGGGACAGTGGCTCCGCTGTGTCCTGGGTGTGGGATTTGGACCAGGCCCTCCTCAGGAGTGACTTTTTGCAAGACACAGATTGCCTGGTGGCTCGCAAAGGACCTGCAGGGCGGGCCATAGTCTGGATTGTCAGGTTTCTCAGATCAGGGTGGGGTGGGGGTGAAAGTAGATGGTGAAGGGGCTGGAAAGTGGATGGCGGTACTGCCTGTTCAGTTTGGCTAATGTCAGAGTTGCACACAGCTAGGAAGCCCCACATACAACTCTGCTCCTGGTCACTGAGCAAATCTGGTGGTAAACAGGAGACAGTCCGTTGTCATGAAGGGTAGAAGAGGCAGGAGCTGTGCTCTGTGTCCGGCTGCTGTCAGTATCTCCGGTAGAGATTCTGTGCAGAGGCCCCGAGAAAGGATCTGCCTGGTGTGGGGGAGCATCCTGAGACTTGGGGACCCAATGGAAGTGGCTGAGGCCCCTCAGAGGTAGACTGGTCCCCACAGGACCCTACCTACAGAAAAGCCCCATTTGCACACAACAGTGCTGGGCTGGGGCCTCAACCCAACATCCACCCTCTTCCTACCTCAAGTAGGCACAGAGACCCAACTGGCCAGCTGCTAAGGGTGGGCTATAGAAGGAAGGGCAGGTATGAGCTTTAGGATTTTGAAAAATGAGTAGGAGTTGGCTAGAGTGTGTAGCATTCTAAGCAGCAGAAACTGATGGTCAGAGAGGTAAAGCAACTTACCCAAGGACCCCCAGCCAGCCATCCTGGCCTGGACAATGGTTAACTGGGCTGTGCAGCACGGTGGAATGTGCCCAGAGAGGCACATTTTCCTGAATAGGGTTCACAGTTCGTGTTCTGCCCCCAGATAGGCTTGTGGGCTTCCTGGAATCTGCCTTGGTCTCCTGGGGACAGCCAAGGCCAGTTCTACAGAGCCTGGTGGCTCTAAGAAGAAGGGATGGTCTGGTTTCACTTCCTGATCTGGGCTGCAGTGGGTGGCTGGGGATGAGGTCACCTCCAGAGGGGGGAGGAAGTCCAGTCTGCCTAAAGTGTAGGCCAGGGAGAGGGCTGAGCACTGGACACTGGGCAGGGGAATCCCCACTCAGGTTCTGCCCGAGTGATTCTCAGCATTCTGTCGGGGTGCCTTCGTTTCCTCATCTGGAAAATGGGGAAGTAGCATGCTTTGGGCTCTAGGTAGAAGCCCTGGTTCAGACAGAGCCTTTCACCAGCCCAGGGACCCTGCTGTCTGATGAGGAAGCAAGAGATAAGCATGGTAGACAGAGAAATTTGGGTTGTGCTCAGGGCTGCAAAGGAGACAACAGGGTCCGAGGTTGAGCACCCAGGGGGAGTGGGGATGCAGGTGACAGGGCTGGTCAGGCAGGGCTTCTCTGAGGTGGGGACATGGGAGCCAACCACCAGAGGTAGAAAGGAGCCAGTCTTGTGTGAGCCGAGAGCAATCTAGGCAGAGGACACAGCTGTGCAAAGGCCCTGGGGCAGCCCGGAGCCCAGTGCTCTGCAGGAACAGAAAGGAGCCTATGTGGCTGGAGCAGAGGGAGCAAGGGGCAGAGAGGGAGGCAGGGAGATGGGGAGTGGACAGGCAGCCCTGCAGGGCCCTGCAGGAGGTGGGAGCTGTGGAGGCTGAGAGGGGACCGGGCCTAGTTTACTGTTGCCTTTGCTCAAGGCTTCCTGGGCAGCAGGTCCCCTAGTACCCCACGGGCGCCCTGGCTACGTAATGCTTCCTCATGGGTGCTGGGGCTGGGAGGACAAGGCCACCTCTCCTGAGCTAAGGGGAAGCTGGTTGATGTGGGTGTCTCCCTAGGGGACCACGCAGTGATAGGCTGCCACCTGAGGACTCTTCTAGCCTGTTCTGGGTCTCAGTTTCCGCGACTGACCGTGCTGTGGAAGGCTTTGTCCTCTGTGACTGTGATCTCAACTCTGCCTGCCTTGGTTTCCCTCTTTGTTACGAAGGCGCTTAGGAGCGCTGGCTTCAGAGTCCTGGTCCTTCTTGGTGCCTCAGTGTGTCCCCACTCGTCACACCCTGGGGTGTCCTGGGCTGGCGCAGGAGCCCTATGGTGTGACCCCCCCCTTTCGTCTTCAGGTACTGTCTGTGTCCTGCTGTCCTTCCCATTCATCTTCAGCCCGTGCCTGGGCTGTGGGGTGTCCACCCCCGAGTGGGCTGCGCTGCTGTACTATGGACCCTTCATCGTCGTCTTCCAGTTTGGCTGGGCCGCCACCCAGATCGCACACCTCAGCCTCATCCCGGAACTGGCCACCAGTGACCATGAGAAGGTGGAGCTCACTGCTCTCAGGTAAGTACCCTGGGCTGGGGCTGGCTGGGGGGACACGTGTAGCATGGTTACCACATAACATGGGGTCTCAGGGAGCAGCTGGGAGCCACGCGGGTCCCCTCCCACTCTCCTGGCATTGAGCGCCCGTAGCCAGGGGCTGCTGTCAACTTGGTGAGCTGCCAGCTGGGGTGGGTGTGATCATACAACGCTTGGGGCCCCGTTCTGCGTGCACATCTGAGGCCAGACACGGCTTCTGGGTGGGTGCACGTTGCCCAGTGAATGCCACTTTTGTGTGGACTCTGGGGTTGCCCGCCTCCCACTTGTAGGAAGGCAAACAGGCCAGCCATGGTGGTGGATGCCCATCATCCCACCCCTCAAGGAGTCTGAGGCAGGCGGATCCCAGGTTCAAACCCAGCCGGGGCAACTTTTACTTAGCAAGATCCTGTCTCAAAGTAAAAATAAAATGGTCCGGGGAGGTTGCTCACTATTTTTGTTGTTGTTTTTTGTTTTTGAGACAGGGTCTCACTTTGTAGTTCAGGCTGGCCCTGAGCTCACCACGTGGTCTAGGCAAGCCTTGAACTCACAGTAATCCTTCTGCCTCTGCCTTGTGAGTGCTGGGATTACAGATGCGAGTCACCACGGCCAGCACTGTGGTATGTGGTTTCCAGGATTGAACCCAGGACCTTGCACTTACAAGGCAGGCGCCAGAACCACTGAGCCAAATTCCTGGCCCTATTGCTCAGTTTTTAAGGCCCTGGGTTCAGTCTCCAGTACTGCAAAAAACAAAAAGGGAAACTGAGTCTCCTCAGGTGGGGGATTCTTTTCCAGCTGCCTCCTGGATGGCTCTGGCCCAGGGACCCTCGCCCGCAGGAGCTCAGGGCTTTGAGGCAGAATTCCAGTCCTGTCTCTTGCAGTGTGGCTTCTCAGTCTTGGGTGTATATGGGGCTGAGTGTGCAGGCGAGGAAACTAAGGCAGCAGTGACCCTGGGGCCACTCAGTGTGTCAGGGGCTGAAGGCACCCCAGAAGAGGCTCTCTGATGGCGAGGAGGTGGCCAAGGAGAAGCTGGCAGCGTCCCTGCTGTGCTGAGACCCCACCCCCCCAGGTACGCCTTCACCGTGGTGGCCAACATCGCAGTCTATGGGGCCGCCTGGCTACTGCTGCACCTGCAGGGATCCACGCACACAGGGCCCGCCCAGGACGTCAGCGCGGGTGACCAGCTGGGTGTCCAGGACGTGCCTGTATTCCGGGTGAGCTGGGCCCGGGGCAGCCCCCCCAGGGTCCCCTGGGCCAGGACAGCTTCTCCTGACCCTGCTCTGTCCTCAGAACCTGTCCCTGGCAGTGGTAGGAGTGGGAGCTGTCTTCTCCTTGCTCTTTCACGTGGGCACCCGCGAGCGGCGCCGGCCCAGGCGGGTGGAGGAACCGGATGAACACAGTTCCCTGATCTCCCCGGCCGCTCGGCCCCTGCTGCTCTGGAAACACTGGCTCCAGGAGCCAGCTTTCTACCAGGTATGTCGTGGGGATATGCAGGGTTGCTAATGCTGTGGCCTCCTACATGGCAGGAGGTTAGCAAATATCTCCCGCTTTCCACAACTGTGCCCATCAGTGTCACTGCTTGGGACAAATGTTAATAATCCATCACTGAGCACTACCCAGAAGACATTGCTAATCAATCACTGATCACTCTCCTCCCTGCCTGGCCAGCTGGGCAGCCACTACTAATGGATCAGGCCAGCTGTGGGAGCCATGGCCCAGATGCCGCCCCCTACCTCTCTCTCCTGATCTGTCCACAGGTGGGCATCTTGTACATGACCACAAGGCTCATCGTGAACCTGTCCCAGACCTACATAGCCATGTACCTCACCTATTCCTTGCACCTGCCCAAGGTAAGCTGGATGAGAGAGTGAGAAGGGACACATGGGCCCTGGGCTCCCGCGCCGAGTCTAAACCCATGCCCCGTCTATATCCTGACAGAGGTTCATCGCGACCATCCCACTGGTGATGTACCTCAGTGGCTTCTTTTCCTCCTTCCTCATGAAGCCCCTCAACAGGTCCATCGGGAGGAATGTGAGTGGCCAGGGGGTGGGGAAGCCTGGGACACTCTGCCCGGGAGAAGCCAGGATCTGGGAGTCAAGAATCCTAAATCCTAGTTGGATATGGTGATCTGTACTGGGAGGCTGAGGCAGGAAAACTAAATTCAAGCTCAGCCTGGGAAGCTTAGTGACTTAGTGAGACCATGCCTCAAAATAGTAAAAAAAGGCTGGATGTGGAATTAATGCAAAGGTCCCCAGTGCTACAAAAAGTAAAGAATCTGATATCTGGTGTTCTGAGCACCTGGGTTGTCAGCTCGGGGGTTGGGGGGTCCCAAAGTTCTAGAACTTTCCAGGCTGTTCTTAGCTAAGCACTTAGAATAAGGACCAGAATCCTTGGTTTTCTCTCATTTTAATGAGCTTGCATTTGTTTTTTGTTTTTCCTTATATTTTAGAGACAGGGCCTAAATCCACCTTGGACTTACATGTGGACATAAAGAGCCACGTGTCTAATCAGGCATGATGGCACACACTTGTCATCTCAGCACTCAGGAGGCTGAGGCAGGAGGATTGCAGTGAGTTGGAGGCTGGCCTGGGCTACATAGTGAGTTCAAGGCCAGCCTGAACTGCATAGCAAGACCTTGTCTCAAAAACAAAGAAAGAGTCCTGAATCTTAGCCAGACTTAGTCTTAATAGGACCTGAGTTGTAGCTGGGCCTCCTTGGGGACTGTCTTACCGAAGCTCCTTATTTGCTGAGTTTGGAGTAGAAGTGGCAGGCTGAGGACCAGGGAGGCCCAGGGCCTAGCCTGGGGCATCCAGCGGTGTGTACTAATCTCCTGGGCCTTCCCTCTGCAGTTCACCTACTTCGTGGGGCTCCTAGTGATCCTGGCCTTCGCTGCCTGGGTGGCGCTGGCAAACAGGCTGGGCGTGGCGGTGTACGTGGCGGCTGTGCTGCTGGGTTCGGGCTGCGCCACCATCCTGGTCACCTCGCTGGCCATGACGGCCGACCTCATCGGCCCCCACTCGGTAGGGCTGGGGATGGGGGACCCGGAAGGTCGGAGACTGAGACCCGCAGCTGAATGCTGACCCTGCCGTGTGTCCCCCAGCAAAGCGGAGCCTTCGTCTATGGTGCCATGAGCTTCTCGGACAAGGTGGCCAACGGGCTGGCTGTCATGGTCGTGCAGAGCTTGCACCCGTGCCCGTGAGTCCTTCCGCCTTTCCTGATCAGGAGGGCTGTGACCTGCTCGCTGCAGGCCACAGGGGGTACAGTCTGGGACAGAGGACCCAGCGGGAAGGAGTCACACACAGGCCGGGAGATCTTGGCCCTATAATTCGGGGTCTGTTAGGAGCTGGGTCCTGAGGACGTGGTATGCAAATGCAAGGTCAGAGACCACAGAACTCAGGGCCACGAGACTCAGAGTTTTCAGACATGTATGATTCTAGAGCTGGCACCAGGGCCAGGTGCCCAGCCTCTAACCACAGCCAACCTGATGCCCTGACCATGTGGAGCTGAGGGCAGTATCAGCCACGTCAATAAGTGGGAACGTGAATGTGTAGCTGAGACCCGTGGTGGGTGCTGGGAAGGGAGGCCCGGCCTGTGGGCGGGAAGCTGGGAAGCACTTTCCCAGGGACAAGGAAGGTGTTGGGGAGTTCCAGTCCCCTGGGGCAGGATGGAGCATGGCGCAGTGAGGAGCCATGTAGCTGAAACAGGAGAGGCAGGAGAGGATTGGAGAGTCGAGCAGGGCCCAGTCTGCCCCAGGGAGGTCTGTTTGGGCCCAGGGAGGTGGGAGTCAGGGAGAATTGAGTGCGGAGCAGCCGGGTGCTCGGGGCGCCCTCTGGTGGCTGCCTCGGGCCAAGCGCTGTGAGGAGCAAGGGTGGGAGCGGGGAACCCGGCCCAGAGGCAGCAGAACCTGCGGATCAGGACTCTGCAGGCTGAGCTGCCGGGTGTGTGTGGGGAGGTCACTCAGCCCTGTCCTCTGTCCCCAGCTCAGAGCTATGCTGCAAAGCCTGTATGGGCTTCTACCACTGGGTCATGGTGGCTGTGACGGGCGGCGTGGCTGTGGCTGCCACCCTGGCACTCTGCAGCCTGCTCATCTGGCCCATCCGCCTTCGGAACCAGGAGCGTGAGTTGCGGGTCCTCCCCTGGCAGAAGGGCAGTGGCCGCCAGGCTGGTGGCTGGGACGGGCCCTCCCTGATACTACACACCCATCCTTTCTAGGAGATCGGCCGTGACCCAGTGGGCTCCATGGCTGCACAGAACGAAGGATCTGCCTAGAGTCCCTGGTGCTGGTGTTGGGGACACTCATGCTGGCCCCGGCTCTGTGCTGGCTTCCTGTAGGGTGGGCGCCCCTCTCTGAGGCAGGGCAGCAAGTGAGGGTCCCGTGGGGGTGGCAGGAGTTGAGGCTATGGGGCTGGACCTAGCCACACGGGCAGCAGGACTGCCTGGGACTCCGAGGTCCCCACTGGGAGTAAATAAAGAGGGGCGCACTGGGTGGGGACCACTTGGCTGCTGTGTGCCTGGGCCTGGGCCTGGGAACGGGGCCTGGAGCGCAAGGACTCTGCGTACACAGTGTCTACACTTCTGCTGTCCTGCCCAGGGACTCCCTTGACCCCACCTACCCTGTGGCCATGCTGTCCCCAGATCAGCACAGCCCACGCAGGATGGAGATGTGGAAGCGGAGAGAAGAGGGGTGTCAGATGGTCACCATTCCTGGCAAGAATGGCATGGGCAGAGGTGGGTGGTGTGGGCAGTGTGAGCTTTATAAGAAGCTGGGCACTTGGCCCGGGGAGGACCGGCGGGCAGTGGAGGGACATCGGGGCTCCAGGTCCCAGTACCGGACACTCTGGGTAGTGTAGCGTGGGCGCTGCGGCTGGGACAGGCCGGGCACATAGTTGGTCACCTTCCAGGGCTGCTCCATCCCAAAACGGTTTCTTCTGACCACTGTGGGTGAGGACCCAGTCACCCCGCATCCCAGTGTCCTAGCCCTGCTGGGCAGCCCCCCCATTGCCCCTGACTTCTGCATGTGTGTGGTCCCCACACGCCCGTCCGCCCTGCACCGTCCTTACCGAACTCCTTGCCCCGGATGGGGCTGTCCTTCCATAGTGTGTTCCCCCACCGGGTGCCCGGGCTCCAGTACTGGGGGGGGACAATCGGGTCATTCCAGGCTGTGTCCCGCAGGTGCTGGATATAGGCTGTGGGTGGAGGACCAGACTTGGTGGCCATGCCCCTCCCCAGCTGGGGTGGCTGGGCCGAGTGACAGGGTGGCCGCGCACTCACCGGGAGGCAGGCTGCGTTCACGGTGCTTGTAGCACCCCTGCCAGCGGGTGTAGGCCTCACGGAGGTGGAGATCCAGGGTGCTCAAGCCTGCGTACCACAGCTGGCCAGCTGCATCACGCCCCATGGGCGTGTACTTCCAGCGTGTTGCCTGCTTGATGGCTGGTGCCCAGCGAGGCCCCTCCAGGGACACGTAGTCATCGCTGGGGGTCAGGGATGAGCTGAATCAGCCATCCCTGTGCCTCCTGGCCTCGGCTTGTCCATCTCAAGAATGGGCACACTGGTCCCTGAGCCCTCAGGCTTGGGATACCCCTGAGGCCCCTCTGCACATAGCCCCTCTGCCCAGCACCCAGACTCCCAGGAACCTTTTGCCTTGAAGCCCTTCTTGCCCAGGGACAAAACACCAGGATGGAGAGAAAATGAGGGCAGTGGCTTAAAAGTCCCTTACTAGCTAGATGTGGCCCAAGCCTGTCATTCCAGCACCCTGGGAGGCTGAGGCAGGAGGATCACCAGTTCACACAGCCTGGGCAACTTACTGACAGTGAAACCCTATCTTAAGACTGGGGAGCCGGGCGTGGATGCCTATTAATCCCAGCACTTGGGTGGCAGAGGCAGGAGAATTGCTGAGTTTGAGGCTGAGCTCAGGGCCAGCCTGAGCTGGGATGGGGCACAGTTCGAAGGCCCTGGACCAACTCTGGTACCACGTGTACACACACACAGACACACAAAGTCGCCGTCTCTTCCTCTAGATCCTCCTATCCCTTCCTTCCCAGAAACTTCCTGACCTGGAGGTGAAGCTGTGACTCAGCCTGGGGTTAAGCAGGGGACCAGGGAGGATGTGAGGTCTCGGATTGGATCGAATGGGAGATCCCTCTGGCTGCCTGGGGTGCTGGCCAGGTTGCCTCAGGGCAGAAAGTGTCAGGCTGAGCCCCGGAGGCAGCTGCAAAGGCCCTGGGGCAGTGGGAACAGGAAAGCAGAGCTGCCATCCCGAGGGGAAGGGGGAAGGCGGCACTGATGGAAGACAGGTTTCAGTGGGGTTGTCCAAAGAGCATGGAGGCCCATGGCCCCAGGAGGTCAGCCTGGGTAACTGAATGAGACCCTATCAAAGAAAACTGACCCCGCAAAACCAAAACAGGACTGGCGTGTGGCTGAGAGGTAGAGAGCGCAGATGGCGTGCAGGAGACCTTGGGTTCCAACCCCAGCAACGGAAGCTGGACAAAAATCCCACAGTAATGGAGCATGGCAGGACTCTGTACCCCACACTGCCTGCTGCTGCCCGGTTCTGTCCCATCTAGAAGCAGGCAGGCGAGTGGACCCTCTGCTGCCCAGCTGGGGCGCCAACACGGCCACACCCACCCCAACTTCCTTTTTAACATGGAGATGGAGAAGGCTTTTTGTCACCTGCCAGGGATGGACCTGGGCCTTCGCGGTGCTGCTAGTCCCCAGCCCTTTTGTTTTGAGACAGCGTCAGGCTCAAATGCCCAGCCGGGGCGCCAGCAAGGATTTCTGCTGCTGAGCAGGTGCGAGGTCCCTGACCACTAGGGCTGAGCCTGTGTCTGTGTCCCCCGACAGCCTGGGCCACTGGGATGCGCTACAGGGGCACAGGAGTCTTCGGGAGCCTGGGCAGCGGGAGGGAGCAGGGGCCACCACCTAGCGGGACACCACAGACACATCCCTCGCATGCCTGACACTCAGGGAGGGCCTGGGGCCCCAGAAGTGAGGGACGAGGGTCACCTGTACAGTGGGGCCGGGAAATCCACTTCCAGGGTTCCTGAGGGTACGTAGGCCCTGGCAGCCTTACACCGAAGGACCTGCATGGCAGCCCGTGTCCCCAGAATCTCTGCCCTGAGGCCTCTGGGGCTGTTGTTGACATCGACAAAGGCCACCACCCTAGTGTCCTGGCAACGGTGTTGGCAAGGGGGGCAGTGGCAGTGAGCCTCTCCAGTGTCCCAGCTGGCCGTGCCAGGGCAGACCCTGTGCCCATGGCCGAGGCTCAGCCCCTAAGGTACTTAGTCTCCATCCGCAGCGCTGCCTGGGGTCCGACGTCCCTGGCTTCGTCCTCCCCACCCCTCAGGGGGGCCCTGTGCCCTCCCGAGCCTGGGCACCTGCAGCCCCTTTGCTGTGCGGCCTCACCCTGCCCCATCCTCCACGTTTCCAAAGTACATGCAGAGGGGTACGGAGGGTGTGGCACTCGCAGCAGGGGAGGTGGGGAGCCCCGCACGGACGGGATGTGGAACATTAAATCAGCCTGGAAGCCAGCGAGTGAGGACAGTGGACAGACCTTGGGATGCCATGCTCCATGAGATGCCAGACACCAAGGCACACAGCATGGCCTCTGAACAGTCAACCCAGACAGGTGACTCCAGAACGGACAACTGATGGGGACAGGGGCCGGGGCCCCACTGGGGGCAATTCACGGAGACGACTGTGACACTGACGACTAAGCTGCTGTTCACGGCGGTTGAGCTGTATTTATTTCACAATAAAAAATGTAAACCAAACCAAACCTGATAAACATTCAGAATCCACCTGCCCTTTGCCATCTCCTACCAGATCCAGGCCAGGGTCATATCCCCACCACCTGGACTCTTGCCCAGCCTGTGTGCCCGTGGCCAGTGCTGCTCCTGGCCACCTCGGCACAGCCAGGCACCCTCGCCTCCTGTCCTGTTCCCTCTGCCCCTCCGTCTTTTGCTCCAGCCACGTGGCCTTCTGTGGCATCCCCACGTGGGGGCCCAGATGGAGCCCTGCACGCCCTCCCAGCCCATGGCCTCGGAACCTCACTGCCCCACCTGGCCCGTGCTGCTCCTCCGAGGCCCTGTGGCCCGCGTCGCGGCTTCTCTTTGGCACCCTCCTGCCTCTCCCAGGGCCCCTCCTGCCTGCGCCCTGCCTTGCCCTCCTGGATGCCCTGCCCACGCACCTGCATCCTCTACCCCTCCTTTCTGCCCTCCACTCACCCTAACAGCTACTTTCACAGACATATCCTGCCCTGACCCCTCTTTGCCAGCCTTGCCACCCTGGCAGGCAGAGCAGTGCTCCAGGCCTGCAGCCCTCTCCTGGGACCCTCCAGCCCCCCACGTCTTGTGCTCGGGCCGCAGGCAGGGCTGCCTGTCCCCACAGGACCCACATGCTCCTACAGGCCCCCACTGGGCCCCAGCCACCTCCCTGTCCTCCTCTTCCAACCCTGCGGTTGGAGCCGCAAGCTGACCCAAGCCCTGGCCATGAGAACAGCCGATGAGTGTCTGTCCCTGGCCCTGGTGGGCAGTGACTCGGTCTGTCCCTCAGCAAGAGGCTGCCTCCGCTCCGGGTGGGCCAGGACCTGACAGCCGATCCCTCCTGGGTGAGGCCAGGAGATAGGCTGCTGTGTGCTGGCCAACCCCTCCCTGGCACTCCCAGTCCGTGCCACCCGGGCTGCCAGCGGGTGGGGAGGGCTCCATCTTGGGGCCACAGGATGGTGACGGGCACAGCGCTGGGCTCTTTGGCATCTTCATGGGCTCAGGGTGGGCACACAGTGCTCCTTTTCTTATTTAAAAAACAAAACAAACTCGAAGCCAAGATGGTGACCAATGGAAACACATTTCAATGTCCACGTGGCAGCAGGCGGCAGGGACGCGGGAGGGGACTGGCTGTCCACAGGCAGCGTGTCACCACCCCATGACTGTCTCAGGAGGACAGGGTGGGGGTGGGGCACTGTCTGGCCTGGCTTCAACATTTCTGGGACAGGTCAACAGAACGGACACGGGTCTGAAGAGTCACAAATACGTATATACACATGCACCCACACCCGACTGCGGGGCTTGGCCCCACGCCACACCCCACCACGTCCCTCCCTGCAGGACGGGAACAGGGACAAGAGGATGGGATCGGGCTCTGGGTACCCTCTTGGCCCTTCCTGGCTTCCTGAGGTGGGCCCGAGGAGGGGGAACAGGCAGGCAGCTGGACAAGGAGCCAAGGCCAGCAACTGCCTACACGGTCCAACAGGACACCGGCCAGCAGGAGAACCAGTCCCGTGGTGGGGCAGTGCGGCCTGCAAGGGACTCACTGGGGCACACACAGGACACGGGTGGGTGGATGCCACTTCCCTGTCCCGTGGTGACAAGTTCCTTTGGAGATGGTCTTAGGCAAGACACACTGGCCCCACGACGTGCCCAGCTCAAGCGTGCTGTCGCTGGTGGCAGGGTGGACGGGAGCTTCCGGAGGAGCGGGCAGGCACGAGGGTCCGGGCGTCGCTGCTCCGGCGCTGCGGTCTGGGCACGGCCTTGGGCCGCAGGAAGGAAGACGGAGCTGGAGTGGTCCTGAGGCCCTCGTCCCACCCAAGCACTGGTGGACATGGCTCACAATCAGGCGTTTAATGAGATTCCTGATGTCTCTGGCCCGGCACCCGCTCACCAGCACCTCCGGGGCTGGAGGGGTCAGCGGGGCACACGGGTCCATGCAGGCTGAGGAGCTGGGGTCTCCGCCCAGGGAGGGGGTGGCACAGCTGCCCCGTGGGTCTACCGGATCCGGGTGAAGAGGTTGAGCACCGACACAGACTCCTGTGGACACGGACGGGTGGGGGCTGCATGACCCAGAGCCCAGGACACGGGCCAGAGGGAAATGGGCTGCAGGCAGGCCCCGGGGTGGGGCCAGGGGCTGTGCCAGGCCCGACTCCCCAAGGGGTCCTGTCGTGACCAGGATGGCAGGTGAGGCACTGGGGACTCGTGTGGGGCTTCAAGGGGACAAACTGGGGAACAGGGAAGGGCGGGCACTGTGATACCGACCCACTTTACCTTTGTTGAGCGGGTTTTGCTAAAGACATTCCAGAACCTCAGGGTTTCGTCTCCGGCACCGGTTACAATGGCCTCCCCATCAGGGGACATTGCCTGCCAATAAAACAGAAGGTTCTCGATGAACACAGGAAGTGCTGGGGACAGGGGTGGAGTCCAAGTGGGGCCCCAGCTCACTGGCTGCAGGGGCAGAGCCAGGCCTGTACTGAGGCTGAGCTCGCACAGATGTATACACAGGGGTCTTTTCCATGGCGCCGGGTGAAGACCCCAGGGCCTTGCACACGGTCTGCAAGGTCCCCACAGAGCTGCACCCCTAGCCTTGCTTGACATGTCTGGTGCTGGAAAGAAAAACTGTAGAGTGAGGGCATCCAAAGGGGAACCGGGGCTCCTTGTCAGCCTGGGTAGTGCCCACACGGGTAGCAAATGCTGCTCGCCTCCAGCTCACTCTTACTCATGTATTTTTTGTTTGTTTTTTGAGACAGGGTCTCCGTATGTAGTTAAGGCTAGCCTTGAACTCATTAAGTAGCCCAGAGTGGTCTTGAATGCGAAGTAATCCTCCTGCCTCAGCCTAAGTGCTGGGATCATCGGCATGCACCAGCATACCTGGCTCTCCTCATCGCTTTTGGTATGAAGTGTCACCAGGGGGGACTCTGCAGGACGACAAGTGCCACCCTATCGGGACACGGCCAACCCCTGTGATACTGCTGGGCCAGCAGAGGCAGGCAGGGCACTCACCAAGTAGAGGACTCGGTAAGAGTGGCCGGTGAGCTTGGCCACCTGCGTGAGGGATGGGTACTTCCACACGAGGATCTGGTTCTGGGAGTAGCCGTGAGTGCTCACCTGGTGGCGGGAGGAGGGCAGCAGGTGTGAGGGGCTATGACACCTTCACAGGCAGCCCCACCATGCAGGAGCCTGGGGCAGGGCGGCGAGGCAGGCTTACCAGCTCGTTGGCGTGCTTGGACCAGGCCAGGTTGCACACCTGCGAGCCCGTGTCGATGCACTGCAGCGGCTGCCCCGTGAGCGTGTTCCAGAAGCGGATGCAGCGGTCAGCCGTGCCACCACCTGACGCCAGCAGCCCGTGCTGGTGCGGGGACCAGGCGATGGCCTTGACGGCTGCCAGGTGCTCTGTGTACTGCTGCACGGGGCTGAGGCTCGAGTGGTTCCACACCAGCAGCTGGGGGAGAGCGGCTGTGAGGCAGGACCCCGAGTTCCCACAGGCACCCGAGGCACACCCTGCCAGCAGGACAAGAAGCCTGAGGCCTGGTGGCCTCTAGGTACAGCCAGACCCAGCCCTCTGCCAGGGTCCCGTGCTGCCTCTTCTGGGGCTGCCCCTGCCGGGGTGGGGCTGCTGTACCTTGTTATCATTGCCTCCCGAGGCCAGGAGCTGGTGGTCTGTGGACCACTTGAGGCCACACACCTCCTGCCGGTGGCCCTGCAGCCGCCGCTCTGACTGCAAGGGTGGTGTGCGGATGTCCCTCTGCAGGATCATGCGGTCGCGGCTGCCAGATGAGAGCTGGTCAGCGTTCCAGGCCAGCGCCCCTGCAGGGCAGAGTGGGTGAGGCCGGCTGGGCGGGGCTGTGGCCACGCCGGGGTGCGGAGAGGCAGGCCAGACTCACCGACACGGGCCGTGTGGCCCTCCAGCACTGACAGCTTCTTCCCTGCCGCCGCGTCCCATATCTGCACAAAGCCCTTGTGTGTGCCAACAGCGACCAGGTTGCCCTGGGGGGACAGGAGGTGTCAGGCAGCTGGACCTGGTCACCTGGACCACCCTTCTCCAGCGACGCAGGGCACCCTCTTGGCACAGCACAGGCCTCTTCTCGGGATGTCACAACCCAATGCCCAGTCTGGAGGAGGTTGTAGCGAGCACTTTAAACCTCATGTTCTTGAACAGATATAGGGGTTCCAGGGACCTGATACTGCAGCCCGGCTCACACCACAGGACCTGGGGTCGCCTCCATCCCTCCGGGGGGCAGGAGGCCTGAGCACTGCTGGGGCTGCTGACACTGGGTGGGTCTGCAAAGATGGCGCACAGAGGGACCCAAGACTCTGTGTGTCCCTGTCGCTCTACCAACATCCAAGGCTGGGCTCCCTGGGACATAAGCCTTCTGCGCTCACCCGCTCAGACCAGCCGACAGAGGTCACCGAGTCCCCTTCCACAGAGAGGTCACAGAGCCGGGTCACCTGGGGACATCAGGTCAGAATGAAGCTGTGTGCTGCCTGCTGAGCACTCCAGCTCCGTTCCCCCAGCCCTGGTCCCGCCTGACCTGCGGGCTGCAGAGCCCTGCACCCTGGCACGATCAGGCGGGGAAGGCCTCCCATCAGCCCCACAGCACCCACCTGGCTGGTGCACGCACTCCACAGGTACACGCAGGTCCCCAGCCCCACACTGAGCACGTTTAGGGACGACCAGTCCACCAGGTTGAGGTAGAAGTCATCCTGCAGCTCAGGTGCATCCAGGACTTTGAAGGGGATCTTGGAGATCTTCCGTGTAGGCTTCCGTGGGGACCGCAGCAGCTTCTGACTGCAGAGTCGTGACAGTGAGGAACACGGGGACCCGGCCATCGTGTGGGCCCCCTCCCGGCTTCTCCCATCTGCACCCAACACTGCCCATGTGTCCAGTGGGTGTCCCCCAGACACCTCTGTCTTATGCCATTCTGGTGGCCCTGCTCCCCCCATAGGCACCTGGACATAGCCCTGCCCGCCCCAGGGCCCAGGACAGTGCCCAGAGTTCTGACTCACCTCTTGTTGCTGACAGGGGACAAGGAGTATGGGGACACATCATTGCCATCATCGGGGCTGGCACGCTTGGTGCTGAGGGAATACTGGGGGAGGGGACACAACACTGAGCAGGAGCCGCACCCCAGTCTCAGGGAGCCCAGACCCTCCAGGCAGGATGTGGAAAGCCTGAGCCGGAGAGGCAGCTGAGGGTCTCCCCAGCCCCCACCATGTGACTGCACTGCAGGTCCCAACCATGGGGACAACGTGGGTTCACAAGTCCCTGTCACTCAGCATGTGCACAGGATGGTGACCGGTCTGGTCCTGCCCTCTCAATTCAGAACCCCACTTAGGGCCAGGTGGGGAGGGAAGCGCAAGTTCAGGCTCACCGTGAAGAGGCCCTTCTTTTCAGGGGTGGAGGGCTGTAGCCTCCGGTCCTCCGTCTGTGGGTCCTGGACCTTCTCTATGCCAGCGCCTAGCAGCTCATTCTTCAGCAAGGCAGAGTAGGCCAGACCATCTGCGGGACAGGATGGGGTGGAGCGGAGGTTGAGGGGTGTGGCCATGGTGGGCGTGGCTACCGGCCGTGGGCGTGGCCCGGGAAGAGGGACAAGCCACAGGCAGATTACAGACCAGGTTTGCGCACAAGGGTGGCCAAGAAGGCAGGGCGGTGTGTGGAGGAGCCCACAGTCTCAGGAAGGCTGCTCACCCACCTTTGCCATTGTCCGAAGTGGCATCCTTGGCTTTGCGGTTCTGGCTTGGCGACTTCTCGTTCTCCTGCACAAAGGGAGGCAGGGCTGACGTGCGCCCCCACTTTGTGGCTCCGGTACTGTCCCCCCCCTTGCCCAGGGCACCACTCACATTGATGCGGTGAAAGTTCACGCTCCAGTTGGCACCGGCCCGAGAGGGGATGAAGCGGTCGCCATGCTTGCTGGGCGAGGACACTGGGGAGTTGGCTGGCGTCAGGGTCCGTCGCATCTCTGCAACCTGGGCAGGGCAGGGCAGGGCAGCTTGTCAACCGGCGCCGCCACACCAGCGCCCACCCTCACCCAACAGGGTTGGTCTTCAGCCAGGGGACAGATCGGGGCCCAGAGCCCGGGCAGAAGGACAGGGAGGCAGGGCCAAGTCAGGGACAGGAGGTAGGACCGGGAAGCAGCATTAGTGGGGGCCACGGCCAGCCCAGAGCAGCAGCAGGCACCGTGGCTTCTGCTGCGGCTGTGTCCCCAAAGCAACTGCGGCTTTTCAGGGATGGCTGAATCCAGTGTGTGACTGACTCACGGGGGGACAGGTCTGGGCACCAGGATTAAGGACCAGTGGTCCTGTCCTGACTACCTGCCCTCTCTAGTCTGGATGACAGAGAAGGGGCAGACAGACTCATCAGCAGCCCAGTAGGCCTGGGCCGCAGGGGAGGTCCCTGGGCCTGACAACCTCCTGCCCCTCTGGCCCTTAGCCAGTGACGACCACCCAGACAGCCATAGGTAGAAGCCTGTGTCAGGCATGGGGTAGTGCCACCGTGCCCCCTGCACAGAGCTGACACTGTCACCCTGACCGGGGAGCCTGTATAACGCCCTATGGGGCAGGGCAGAGGTGTGACAACCTGGCACCAAGAACCACCAGTGCAGAGACTCCGCAGTGGGGCCTGGGTCACAGACAGGGTGGTGAGAGGGAGACAGCAGGGTACCCAGGCCCCGCATCCTGAGGCAGCAGAGGTGACACAGTCCCCCCGTGCTAACCAGATCTGACCCCCCTGCTGACCTGATCTGACCTCAACTTTGTGGCCCCATGAGATGGGCACGTGCCTTCTTCCCAGCCCAGGAGGTGAGGTGTCACAGTCTGCAGCCACCACGGGGCCCCAGAGAGGACAAGCTTTGCTTCACTACCCCTAATGTCCCTGGTACTCACACAAGGCATGGTATTCTCATTCTGGATGACAATCTGCCGCAGCAGCCGCCGCTCATAGTCTTGGTCCATGGTGGAAGGGGACAGGGCAGGGCAGTGCCCGCCGGCCGAGCTCAGCCTGGGCAGGAAGAGCGGGAGATCAGTGCCCACGGCCAGCGGCAAGTGGGGGCTCCTCCTACTGTGATCCTGGGCCGTCCCCCCCGCCACCATGCACTCTCCAAGCCAGGACCACCCTGGGACACTGTCCTGTTCCCAGGGACCCTGACTTTGGGAAGGGGGCTCTCTACCCCTAGGCCCTGGAGGCAGGTAGGAAGCTGGCACAGAGTGAGGGACGCTGCCTCCTGCTGTCCCACATGGGACCTAGAGCTGCTGACACACGTGTCTAAATGTATGGGGGTGTGCAGGAACTTCATTTAGCTGCAGAGTGTACGAAAAGGCAGACAGGCAGGGGACTGCAGGCCAAGCCAGAGCAGCTGTGACTTCGGGGGATTGGCCTCTGGTGGCAACTGCACAACTCAATCTGCTCTGGCCTTAACTGTGACATTCAGGAGCTGGAGTGGTCAACTCCATCCACGAAGGCAACGGCAGGCAGAGGCCCGAAGAGGCTTGCAGATGAGGGGAGGTGGGCAAGGGTTCAGTACTAGTACCCACTAGGATAGAAGGTGCCATGTGGCCCAAGGCCACTTACTTTTTAAATAAGGTTTTACTGGCACGTGGCCACACCCCATCCAAACACCAACCCCACCCTCTTTCCAGCACCAGCAGCCTAGCTGGCAACAGTCCCTCAAACAGCTAAGCAGAGTTACTCCGTGACCTGGCAGTTCCACCCTGTGACAGACATTAGGAGGGCTAGGGCACAAGTCCACACGTGACATCTGCCCCCTGTCCATAGCAGCACCAGATCCATGCACTGACAGATCGCAGGGCCCACCCACTTGCAAGGTGGCTCACACCTGTAATCCCAGCCTGTCATCCCAGCACTCGGGAGGCAGGGGCAGCAGGACTACTGTGAGTTTGAGGGCCGCCTGTGCTACAGGGTGAGCTAAGGGCCAGCCTGAACTACAAAGGGAGAAAGTGAGACCTTGTCTCAAAAGAACCGAAACAACAGTAACAAAAAACACCAAAAAAATAAGACTCCCAAAGGCAGGCGCAGTAGCACATGCAGACCATCCCAGCAGTCTGAGGGAAAATTCCGTCCCGCTCTGGAGCAGTGTCTGCCTCCTTGGTCCACTGGCTGTACTCTCCAGAGCACTGCTGGCCAGAGGTCCCCTCTCAGAGGCTGGGGTGACCTTTGGACATGGGGCTGTTGAACCACGAGCAGGAGTCACCCACATAATCAGCAGGACCAGATCCCCACTTGCCCCCATTGGCTGTGGGACGACTTCTCAGGGGGTGGGAGTCTGCACGAACCCAAAGGCACCCAGAAGTACAGAAACTGGGGTGCCAGTGCCCCCTTCTAGGAAGCTCCATCTTCTGGGAACAGCCCTGGGGTTCAGTGATACCGGGACCCAGACAACAGCTTGTGCACCCAGACACAGGATGAGGTTGAGGGTCACCAGCTCCTCGGCAGGGCTCTGGAGCCACCAGGCGACCCAGCATCTTTGGGGCAGAGGGAGCTGGCCCCACTGTGTCCAGCACAGCTGCTGCCACAGCAGCCACCACCACTGTCAGAAAAGGCTGCTGCAGGTCACACACCTCCCAGGTGAGTGGGTTCCTGGCACTGTCCCCATGGCAACTCTAGAGAGAAAATTACCATGCAGATGGGCTACATGAAGGACCGTGACAAGAGACCATTGTGACCACGTGGAATCAGGGTCCCTCAGGGTCTCCCCGGCAGGAGTGGGAGGGTGAGAGGCAGAGGCTGAGACACCGCACTGCCTGCTCTGCAGAGGGAGGGAGGCAGGACGGGGCTGGGCTCTCCCTGAGCCTGGGGAGGGGCAGCCCCCCCGCAAGTGCCCGCTCTCAGCCCAGGAGGCCACCTCTGGACCCCCAGCCTCTCTGCAGCGTGCACCCTGGGGGGCGGGCAGCACACCAGGCTTCCTCCACTGCCCCTTGGGCGGAGTACCCACTGGCATGGGGTGACAGGCCACATCCCACCCGTTCAAACTATAGCTGGCACAGTGGATGGCAAATAGCGCATCACTAGGAGTTTCAGGCAGCAGCAGGTGCCACCAGGAAGCAACTTTCTAAGGTGGCCACTGCGGCCGGCTGACACAGCGAGTAAAAGCAGGGCAGAAGGCCACATGGCTGGAGTGACCTGAGGGCCCACACCTCACACAGGGCCGATGGGCAGCGGCACAGGGGACAGCGAGCGGCCCGAGTGGGAGACGGGGGGGGGCGGAGGAATGCAGGCCCTGTGCGGGGACACACGCTTGGGCACACACTAACGTATGACATGCGGAGCCCGTGCCACCCACACTGCTGGCAGCCGAGTCGGCTGGGATTCTGAGGAAGACGCCTCTGACTGCTCCGAGAATATGAAAGCACCTGTCTTTGATGTGGGATCAGTACTGCTGAGAACTTCTCCTTAGAAATTGGTGTGCACATGTATACAGACGTCTGCACTGGCCTGTCTGGGCGGGAGAGGCCGGCACGAGCCCTGCAGGATGAGGGCGGCAGGAGGACCCCCACGCACCCACAGTTTGCCAACATAGCAGGCTACAGAGGCAGCCGGAGAGAGGTGGGCTTGGGAGCGCTGCGAGGAAGGAAGCCACACAGCTACGGGCAGTCATGTTACTTCTTGAATTCTCTGTGACTCCCACTTCTCGAATCCTGTCACGTGAACATGTTGGCTGTTCAAAAATCACCACCAGAGCTACGCATGGTGGTGCACACCTGTCATCCTAGCAGTCTGGGAGACTGAGGCAGGATGACTGCGAGTTCAAGCTCCACCTGGACAATTCAACAACTTAGCAAGACCCATCTGAAAATTTAAAACAATCAAGAGGGCTGGGGCATGGCACAGCACGGGGGCCCTGCTGTCCACCTTCAGCGTCACAAAAACAAGCAAAGCCCATTACCACACAGAGCAGCGCTGAGCCAGGGCCTCACACCTCAGTTGCACTGCCGGGAAGTTCCCCGGTAACATCTCACTGGGGGACACACCACAGCGCAGAGCTTGGGTGACGTACGTGGGTCCACACAACCGAGGGCCAATGCCAACACAGCTGGGCCGCCGAGTGGAAACGCACCAGCCGGTGACTGAGCCGGGCATGCACTGAGGCCCCTACCATGCACTGCCATGCCAGGCAGGCTGCTGACCTCCCTCTGCCCACTAAGCTCTCAGGTCAGGGCCAGCTATCCAAGGCCATGACTTCCCTGGACCGTCCAGCCCTCCCCAACCTGCCTGGTCCTGGGCTGGCACAAGTGCGGCTCTATCTGTCCACACCCTGGGTCATTGCGCAGGCCAGGCTGGCAGCGCTGGGTAGGCACACATCACCTCGGGATGGGCACAGGGAGCCACTGGCTTGGAGCTCATGGAGGCCTGGAGGCTGCTCAGTACCCACAAAGCTCAGGATGCCCACAGTGCCAGGGTGGCACCTGCCCATGTCCCCTGCCCCACTTCACAACACAGGGACCAGTGATTTCCAGCTTCCAGACAGCAGGGGGCTGGACTGCTCTGTACAGGGCCGTATAAGGGATGGGACCCCCAGAGCCCACCAGGCCTCAACCTCCCCCAGGAGCAGAGCACCTGGTCCCAGAGGCTCTCAACCGAATTCCAACTCCTTCAGGACCTGCCCATCTTGAAAAACTGGTCCCTACCGCTTCTGTATGTTAAGGCTCTTCAGGAACAGGATGTGATACATCCTAGTGACACACCTGTGACTCCTACATGGAGGCAGACCGTAGTCTGGCTATGGTGACCTAGGTAGGACACCAGGGTGCCCGGGGTACTGTGCAGGGTGGGGCCGGAACCTGGGTGCTGGGCAATGTCCTGACCTCCATGCCAGGAGCTGACAAGCTGTGACAGCCACAGATGTCATAGTGTCCCCTGGGGCAGCATCACCTCCAGGTGAAGGATTCGCCAAATTCTCACCACACACTGGTTTGCGCTGCCACCTCCTGGTGACCCCTTGAGCCACCTCCCCAAACCAGGACAGTCTGAAGCACTTAATGCCCTCCTGCCAGCCTGTGGAGCCTGATTCTATCTCAGGACCAGAGGGTAGGAGCCCTGCCAAGGTCCTGGGAAGATGTGGGAGATCCGGACAGGCACCACCCCTGGGGTGAGGGCTTCCTGGGTGCCAGCCCTGGGGGAGCTCCAGATGGAGACACCAGCAGCAGACAGGGGATCATCTAGTCTCCTACAACGCCACTGTTTGCCCCAGTGTCCTGATGGAGACCAGTGTCACCAGCGTCATCCTGTCCCATTTAAATCTCCCTTTCCACTCAGAACCCTTGGGTCACGCCTTTATCATGAGAGTGGTCAGGCAGGTGGCGCAGGACACCTCTCTGAGCAGAGTCCCACAGAGCCCATGCACAGCTGGGCCCCGAGGGACCCCCTGGACCCCTTCTCACTGTCCTGCCCATTGTGAGAACCAGACACCCCAGCAACATCCTACTGGGGTGCAGTGGGTGTGTGGGGATGAGCCTGGGCCACACAGGGGCCTGGGCTGGCTCTGAGGCCAGCTCCAACCTCTACTGGCCGTGTGGCTTTGGCAGATTGGGGACCTTGGTCTCATCATTCTCAGGTGGGGAAACGCATCTCACCTGCAGGTCTGCAGGACCAGGTGCCAGGTCTGTCAAGCAAGAGGTACCTCCTGCCCTGTCCCTACAAAGTACACAGGTCCTGTGGCAGGCACAGACCCACGCAGGACGCCATGCAACCACCCAGTGACCTGGTCACAGAGCACAGTCCCTGTGTCCTCTCGAGCTGCCCACCCTGGTCCTCGGCCATAGCTGGCATGTATCCCTGTGTCACTCAGTGGCACACAACCTGCTGGAACGTGAGGGTCCAACCACTCTTGAAGCCTGCTGGCCTCCTGACAGCTGTGACATGACTGTGACCTCTGAAGGGCAGTGGCAGGAGACAGGGAGATCCAGCTTTCCCCAGCCTAGATGTGACGAGGGCCAGGAGCTGGAAGGGTTCTGCGGGGCCACCAGGAGAGGCCCAGTCATGGGGAGCACCTCAATGCACCCCACATCCATCCACCCACGCACGCTCACTGTCTATCAGGGAAAGCCAACTCCACACCAACTCCACGCCAGCCACACACGTCCCAGGTGCTGTGACACTGTCCCTGGGGGGCTCTACCCCAGAGGTGCCAAGCATTAGCCTCTATGGTCCTCTTGGCTAACCCACCAGTGACAACTGCTGCATGCCCTGCGGTGGCCACATGAGACCACAGCTTATCTTGGGGCCTTCCAGCACCGGCAAGCACCCATGACCTGGTATGACCTGGCGACTTTGGGTCTGCACAGCCCATGCCAACGTGAGTGCTCCAGGCTGGATGGGACATTCAAGAGGACCCTGGTGTGACAGTCACATGTGTGCCCAGACACCGCCCAGGCTCCCCACGTGAAAAGGCCTGGTTCAGGAGACTCCTTGGGGCCAGAGACTCCAGCACCAGCTTTCCTCCGGCTCCTCGCCTTCCCTGCATTCTGAGCAGCGGCCTCTTGGCCTGGTGGAGACAAAGCCCTCACTAGGTAGTCACAATCACACATGTGGTTCCTGGCCAGTCTGCCCAGGAGACGGGACCATTCCCAAGAGAGAAACTAAAAGGTGCGGGGCTGGGTTGCAGCTGTGAGGAGTGCTCGCCCAGCCCAGCACCGTACACAAACAGGCAAAGTGAGACCCCAGAAAACAGAGCAAGAACAGGAGCGAGGATCCATCCAGGGGATCAGCAGTTCCCCAGGACCCTGAGTTTGGGAACACTGCAGTGGGAGCAAGGGCAGATGGAGAGGTCTCTGGAGCCAGGCCCCGGGGGAGCACACGCAAATGTCACCATGAGATGCGCAATGTTGCAGTGACACAGAGGCTAGGCAGAGGGGAAAAGGGCCAAGGGACAAGCGGTCTGCACACGTCCCAAGGCACCTGGGCCCCAGGAGGAGGGGCATGAAAGCTGCCGGGCAGTAAGACGGGGAAGTCTTTCTCTGCGCTGTTCAGAGCCAGAGGGGCCATGGAGAAGGCCGGCTGAGGGACACGGTCAGCACTCCTGTGGGACTCCCACAGCTCAGGAGCCAGCTTCAGCCACTGCAGCAGATAAAGGAAGCTGAGGCTGAGGACCAGGCGGGGCTAGTGCTGAAGGCCCAGAGCAACAAGCAGGGTCCCTGCAAAGAACCCTCCACCTGCCATACACAGCAGCTCAAACGTGCAGCAGGCACAGTGGGGACAGCACACGTCCCCCGACGCGTGAATGGGGCACTAGAGGTCCATCCCCACACTGGAAGAGTACAGGGTCGGGAAGAGGAGCAAGGTTGTGACACTCACCACAGCGCGGACAGACTCTGGGGACACGAGACTCAGGGAGACGCCAGACACAGAGGACATAGCGTGGAGTCCGCGGACAGGAAATAACCAGGACAGACTCCTCCCTAGACAGGAAGTGGTGCCAGGTCTGGGGAGGTGACGGTGACTGCTCATGGAACACTCATCTTGGGGTGATAGAATGTTTGGGAAGTGGACAGTGGTGTCGAGGGCCCAGCTCTGGGAACAGGTGCACACCAAATCTGGATCCATTTCCTCCTTTTTAGAGTACTAGGGATTGAATCAGGATCCACTGAGACACACTCTCAGATCTTTAAAAAACTTTGCTTTTGTTTTTTGAGACAGTCTTGCTACATGGACCAGGCTGGCCTTGAACTGATCCTTCCTGCCTCGTTTCTCCACTGCTAGGATTAAAGGTATGCGCCATCAGACCATAAAGCTATTTTTGTTGGTACCTATATTTTGTTTTCTGAATCAGGGTCTTACTATTTCAGACTGGCCTTGAACTCACTGTATAGTCCAGGCTGGCCTGAAACGCACAGCAATCCTCCTGTTTCAGCCTTCCAAGAGCTGGGATTAAAGACGTGCACCACCACAGACAGCTACACACTGGAATTTTTTATTTTGGAGACAATGTTTGGCGAAGGTGGCTGATTTCATCGGCCTGAATTCAAACCTGCAGTCTTCCTCCTAGGGTGTTGGGATGACAGGTGTGTGGTACCACACCATGTGTAAAGTACACTTTTCATGTGAATTGTGTTATGAGAACTGTATCTGAATAGAGATGGTACAACAACCTAAAAAACAACCTAAAAAACCTAAAACAACAAAACCTAAAAAACCTAAAAACAACAAAACCTAAAAAATTTTCAAAAGGGTGAGTGAAGGACACTGAGCAAGCACATCAAGCAGGCAACCACGGGACAGGGGTTCGAAGACCAAAGCATGTTTCTGGGGCAAGGTGTGAGGCGCTGATCAGCACGAGGGGTGGGTGACGACTACAGCTGGTCAGGGAGAAAGCAAAGCGCCACTCCTGTTCCCTCAGTCCTGGCGGCACGGACACAGAGGCCGGGGCACAGGTGCCCCACAGGGGCCCTGGTCTGCCTTTGCTCCCTCAGCACAGCACATGCTGGCCAGGTATTCAGGTGCGTGTCCCCAGCTTGAAAGCAGGGAGGACATGTGGGCAGTCACAAGCGGAGCTGTCAAGTGGGAGGTCACTTGAGGCGACAGAGGCCAAACTCTTCCTTGCCCATGAGACTCTCCCAGCCCCCCAGCAGGGGGCCTGACGCACCCCAAGTCCAGGAGCTTGCCCCTGGGCAGGACAGGGCCTTCCGGCCTCACTAGAGCACTGAGCTGTGCGGGGCACTGTGGACACGGCATCCTCCAAGGTGGGTGTCCCAGGCACTGCAGGTGCCGAGGGACATCTCTGGCTTCCACTCACTCCATTCCAGGAGCTGGCCCAGCTCTGGAAGGAAGCCACAGGATTCTGAGATTAGTGAGCTCCTAACAAGCCAAGTCCCTTCAGCCAGGGCCCCCAGAGACCAGCCCTAGAGGAGAGTGACCGGGTCCTTGTCTCTCCAAGTGACCTAGTGAGTAAGGTTCCCATAACTGCCCCCATTCCAGACCTGTTCCTAAAGTCCCTTGGGTACAAATCCCACCTAGCCACGAGCCCCAAACAGTACAGGCACAGAGAGTTCTTCCTGAGAGAGGATCAGTTTGGGAATCCCTCGAAGGACTTTTCATCTGCCTAGTCCTCTTGTCTCTCCCCCCAGGCCAGGCCAGATCCTGAGATTTCACTTGGACAACTGTCACTAGGGCAAATGGGTCAGCTGAGGCCTGCTGAAATCAGCCCTCAGCAAAGCAGTTATTTTTCAAACAGGAGTCGCAGCCATTCAGAGCCCTGGTCTCTGGAGGGAGTCAGATCCTTTCAAAAATCCTTACGAAATGGCCCAGTGTTACCTCCTCCCAGGCGCCTGGGCCACCTCAGCCCAGCAGTCCCCAAACAGATGTGCCCTTGACATAGCCGCCATGGCCAGGGACAAATTCTGCATGATAAACAGCCTCAGATGTGTTCTGCATACACTGCCCGTACAATACCCAGGGATAGTCCCCAGGAGATAGCGGTCATCAAGTTCCAAAGTGCGTGAATCCAGCCCTGAGGGAAACCACAGAGTTCCTTCCCCTCCTCAGACCGGATCCCAAGGGGTGACTATGTGTGTTCTAGGTGGCTGATTTCCCATTGGGCAAATCACCCCCATTCACAAGACAGTTAGAGGCTGGGGGCAGGGTGCAGCCTCAGAGCAGAGGTATGAGGTCATCACTAGCTCAGGGGACTGGTGGGGGATCTGCTTCCCAGCCCGAGGGGCACCAGAGGTCCAGGCCCAGAGCCAGGGGATGCATTCTGGGTGGACAAAGGGGAAGAAAACAAAGCAGTTAGGTCAAATATCCCTACCAGGGTGGGTCCCAAAGTCGGGGCTGGGTGTTTAACAAGGGAAAATGGTTCCGCATGGGGGCACACTTCTAGTGCAGGGCATTCGAGGTGGCCCCGGTTGGATCTGGAGGAATGGAGAGGACAGATTAAGATCGGAGGAGAGGGTTGGTCTTTGGCAGGGTGGCTTATTGCGAGGGACATGAAGGTGTGATGTTGGTCGGCAAAGCTGGGTAACTGGAGGCAGCAGGAAGCGGCCAGGTGGGATAAGAGCATGTATGTGTCTAGAGCTTGTTAGCTCAGGTGCTTTCCATGTCCCTGGCCAGGCCTGGATCCCCCAACTTAGGCCCCAAGCAGACCAAGGTCCCAGCAACCAAGAGTCTGGCCGCATCTGGGTGTCAAGGGCTCAGACTGCATCTTACTGGAGTGGAGGAATCAAAACAGGTACAGGAAGAGGGGGCAGTTTAAATATGGGCAGCATGGAATTGTGAAAGAGTCGGGGTTCACAGCCCCCTACCCCGTGTTAGGGGGCGGGGAACTGCTATTTTAAAGGGACTCCGAGGAAGTGACATGGGGGTCTTCTATTTTGCGGGCGCTTGGGAGGAGAGCTCAGCCTGCTATTTTTTAAAAAAGGGTGGTGGGCGCTGACTGGCGGAGATCCTCAAAGCTATCAGCAGGCAGGAAGGAGTCACACACACCTTGAATTGCGGAGATCTGAAATCTGGGGGTTAGGACACGGGGAGCGGGGGATGCTGAAGCCACTCCAGCCCAGAGCAGCCCGGGGGGGCCGGCATTCGGGGAGCTCTTGAGCTGGGGAAAGAGGTTATGACCTGGCCAGCCGGCTTGGTTGTGGGGGGGTATCGCAACCTATCTTGCCTACGCCTCGGGCCCAGAGGGGGGGCGGGTCCCCCAGCCCCTGGCTGCCTCACCTGGTTCACTCCAGTCGCCCGCAGACTCCCGCCGGCCCCGCCTGTCCCGGAACCGCGCCACAACCTCCTTCGGCGCCTGCACCTCCGTCTGGTCCGGCCTCCGCCGCCGCAGACGGAATCCGGGGCTCCACGGTCCCTAATATGGCGTCGTTCACTACTCCGCGGCCTCCCGGCTCCCTCCCTCCGCCGCGCGCGTCCCCGCGCCCGACCACGCCCCCACGCCGGCGCCCTGCGTTTTTAGACCACGCCCCGCCACACCCCCAGCGACTCCAACCGGGCCTCGCCACGCCCACTTGTATAAATGCGCCTGCGCATGTGGAGCATCTCGGGAGGACGTGACGTTGCCCACCATTCGAATCAATACAGGAAGCGACGGGCCACGCGTTGCCAGGGGTAACCGCGGCTGGAAAAGGCTGAGGTAGTACAAGGAATGGGAAAATAGTTCTACTTAGTGTTGGGTGTGGCTCTCATTTGGGGAACAGTCATAGAACGGCCTCGCCAAGGCCAGACGCACAATAGGGTAGACCTGAGGTAGACACCCACCACAGTGAGGAGGTTACATATCGCAGTGCGCGGTCCTATCGCATAATATACACTAGCACTCAACATTAACAAATCCTACTGTTGAGACATCCACTCATTCCTCAAACGTTCATTGCTGATAATCCTACTAAGTCTCCAACTCTCATAGTACAACAGATAACAAACTAGATAAAAACCCTTGCCGAAAATCGGGCGAAGGTTGAAGTGGGTGTGTTGTTCAGTAGTTAGCGTTCTCCTAGCAAGAGTGAGGTCCTGGGTTCCAGCACCAGTACTATCACCAAAAAACAAAAAACCGAAGAAACAGGCATGCTGTCACAAGCCTGTAATACACGAGGAAGCTGACACAGAAAGATCACAAGTTTGGGCTCGTCCTGGGTGATTTAGCAATTTAAGGAGACCCTGTCTCAAAATTAAAAATATAAAAAGACCATAGTTCGATACAAAGGCTCTGCGTTCAATCTCCAGTGCTGAAGAAAAAAAAGAGAGACAGAGAAGGGCAAATAATCTGAATAAACCTTTGTCCAAAGAGGATATATCTATATCTATCTATCTATCTATCTATCTATATATATATACAAGACTTGTAAATGACCCGTAACAGGGTGTAAAGATGGCCAACATCATGAGTCATTAGAAATTGCAAATCCAAACCCCTGTGAAATACTGACTCACATCTATCAGGACAGCTTTGATTCAAAACAAATTAGAACAAATGGAGAGGGGGAGGAAAGAAAAGGAGCATTGGCGTGAATGTGGAGAAAAAGGAATCCTCCCACGTGCCTGGTGAGATTGTAAAATAAGGCAGCCAGTGTGGAAACAGTCCGAACACCGCGCTGCCATATGACACGGCCTCCATGTTCCCAGGAATCTGTGCAAGAGCGGTAAACACGCCCACACCAACACTCCTGCACAAATAATCCATCACAGCATCACTATGACAGCCTGAAAATATGCCTAGTGTACACATGTCCATCAAGTGGTGCGAGGACATCTCTGTTCCTACAGTGGGACATTATCCTACGCTAGAAAGGAATGGATGTCAGGTGAGGTGGCGCACACCTGTTGTCCCAGCACTCTAGGAAGCTGAGGCAGGAGGACTGTGAGCCTGAATTCAGTTTAGGAACTTACTATCTTTGTGAGACAATGTCTCAAAATAAAAGAGGGCCAGAGATTTAGCTCAGTGGTTCTGGTGTCTGACTTGCAAGTGCAAAGTCCCAAGTTTGATCCCTGGTATCCACATAGGACAATGCTGGACATGGTGACTCATGTCCATCAGCAATCAGTACCACAAACCACAATGCTGGGTGTGGTGACTCACACCTGTATTCCTAGCACTCAGGAGGCAGAGGCAGGAGGATTGCTGTGATGTGAGTTGGAGGCTGAGCTCAGGGCCAGCCTGAACTACAAAGCGAGACCCTGTCTCAAAAAAAAAGGAGGGTTGAGAATGTAGCTTAGTGCAGAGGACACTGGGCTCAATCTCCAGTGCTGGAGGGAAAAAAGTTCAATAAAGAAGCTTGTTTAGAGTCACTGCCCATCTAGACTATGTCTGATTTGTCTCTTTCCTTACACCCAGTAACAGTTTGAATAAATATATTTCTAATAGTTGGAACTCAGCATCCAGAAACAAGACTATCAATAGTCAAGCTAACCTGTGGACTGGAAAACATCTGACATTCTCATTTTTGCCTAAACAACTCTAGCCAGATAATACATACCTTTTGGTCTTATTTTGTTTTTTTGAGGCAGGATCTTGCTATGCAGTGCAGGCTGACCTTGAACTTTGTAGCCCAGGCTGGCCTCAAACTTATGACAATTCTGCCTCAGCCTCCCCAGTGCTAGGATCACAGGTGTGCACCACCGCTCCAGACTATCTTTTTAAAAGTCGCCACATGATGTCAGAGTGATGTGGCTTCAAGCCAAGAAAACTCAGGGACCCGCAGAAGCCGGAAAAGGCCAGAAGGCTCCTCCTCTAGAGCCTTCAGGGGACCTCAGCCCTGCAAACACCTGGATCTGGAGCTTCTGGCCCCAGGGCACAGCCCCGGGGCACAGAGACCACAGAGTGGAGGGCACAAGGGGCTGGACCCCGAGGGCTCCTCTTTTGCTATCACCGCCTCACAGGCATTCAAGTCTCAAATGCCAATTTCTCAGAAGAGTGCAAGGCTTGCTTTTGGGTGTGGTCTCTCCTATCAGCTCCTGCAGGCCTGCCTCCTGCAGGGGTCGATCTCACCAGACCCGGTGCCTTGTAGCCTTCCCCACTCAGCTCAGCTCTGGAACTCCAGGTAGCCCTCTGTAGTCCAGCCTGAGCCATGGTAGGAAGGTGACAGCCACCCCCTGCACACACACACACACACACACACACACACACACACAGGCACACATACAATCAGGATGTCCGCGCCAGAGCCTGGACACCATGTCTGTTTCACACTGTTTTTGAGTCAATGCCTGGCATATAGTAAGAGCTCAATAAAGATCTCTGCAACACATGAGTTTATATTGCTTTAATCAAAAGTTGGCCTATCAAAAATGTCTTCTTTGATAGGCATGGCATTTTAATGGTTTGCATAACTTGTTCATACCTATATTTGTTTATTTTGCTTTGTGATGCTGGGGATGGAACCCAGGTCTCAGGCATGCTAGGCAAGCGCCCACTACTGGCCTCTGCCCACCTTGTTAAAAAGGAAGGTTGAATGTGAAAGGACTACTGTCCTTTTTCTCTTTGAGACAGGGTCTGTCTTTGTAGTTGAGGCTGGCCCTGAGCTCACTATATAGCCCAGGCCAGCCTCAAACTCACAGCCATCCTCCTGCCTCAGCCTGCTGAGTGCGAGGATTACAGTCGTGAGCTACCATGTCC